>NSMO01014325.1:0-76835 GCA_002588565.1 Coelastrella sp. UTEX B 3026 | reverse complement strand
TGACCAGTGAGTACCGACTAAGTGTCGAGTAGAGCGCCGAACATTCTCATGCTAGCTACGTGCCTGCATGTGTGTTAATAGGCTCATGCGTTACTGCAGCTGAGCTGCCCACCACCATGCTTTTTCACTGTCTGTCATACAATTCGGCCAGGCATCCAATCTGTTACGTCAACTGACACGTGTCTCTACTAGCGGCCAACACAGGGTTGCAGTCGCAAAGTAAGTTGCCAGATCAAGTGGCCAGATTTCTTGTACCAAAAGAGGGGCCTCACACCGTGCCACGCCTGCCTGCACTGACAAAGTTGCTCAACTCAGTTCACAGAACACTTCCGCCATCGTTCAGGCGATTTGCCCTGTCCAGGCTAATGCTGACTATACTCCCAGCGTGTAGTCCTGTGAATAGCAGCGATTGGTACGACTGCAGCTATTGTTTCAACTGCGTACAAATTACACCCTGACAACATAGCCTTCTTGGGGATAACACATGCTTGTCACGGGAAGGTTGTGAACTCGAACACCTTGCCAACGATCTCCAGGCCAGTAGGAATCTGCACAGCAAGCAGTTAGAAACCATAAGCTCAGTTCAGACAGATGCACTACCTGCATGACAGGGTTGAAAGGCTTGGGGAGCACTACAGTACAGTAGTGTACGTCACATGTTAGCTGTAATGAATGGCAGGCAAGCCCTGTGCAGGTAAAGGACCCACAAGCATCCAATGTTTTTTGCTGGCGTCACACCACCACCAGCTGCATCCCCATGAAAGATGACATCTTCTGTGGCGCATGCATGTCATACATGTGTCAGCATGTCAGTCTAGTACAGCCTTCAGACAATCTGATTTCAACTGGTCTGCAGCCCGTGAGTCGCCATCATGTGCACTTTCTGCTTCTGCACCCACGTCAAACAGCCGCAACACGCCAACCAACCACCTATGTGGGTCTCACCTGCCAGACAAAGAGGCCGATGTTGAGAGCATTGAGTGCAATGTGTGCATTGCGAGCATTCTCATTGCCCTTCTGCATGGCTGGTACCAGAGCAGCTGCCAGCGCCCACAGGCCGACAATGGCTGCACCGGCAAACAGATGGGGACCAGGGAACAGCTTGCCTGCAAGAGAGCAACAAAAACACACACAAACAGGTCAAACAATGACGCAGCCTGGTCGTGTGCTTCATGCCAGCAGTACTCATAATGCTCAAATCAATGCGGCAGGCGGCCAGATACAGGCTCAGCTGAGACAGCATGACCCTGAGTCCTTGATCCTGTCAGCTTTTGGTCTGCTAATGGAGCCACTGTGATGCTGGGGCGGCGTTGGGAATTGGGCGTGGCAGAGTAGAAACTACCGTTGCAAAAGCCATGTCAGCCACCCCCATTCCAAGCATTCTGCAGTTGCTTGTGCTGACCTGTGCGAGTCCATGTGTTCAAGCATCCCTCAATCGCAATCACCACGCCAGCTCCCAGCAGCAAGCTGCCCCAAGTGTGATGCTTGTCTCTGTAGCCTCCAGCAACCAACTGCTTTCGCTCCTGCAGCAGTACATCAATAGGCCATGTTGAGATAATCACGCACCCATGCCACCTGCTGTAATCCGCGACATGTTGTCACCTTGTAGTAAGTCACAGTTTTTGCTACCAGCCTTAGACGCAAGCAAACTGCAATGCACGTTGGCCACTCACTGAGACGGACCTGACACGGTGTACTGCACAGCGCGGTGGCAGCCACGTCGCACAAAAGATATCAAGTAACCACACCTGTTCAAGAGCTTGCACTTGCTGGGTCAATGGGCTTGCGGGAGCCGGCTCGTCACCAGTTGGCTTTGGAATTTGGGCCTTCAGGGCCTTAATCTCATCGCCAACAGTCCTGACACGCCTCCACTGCCATCCAAGATATCCAGCGTACACACTAGCACCAAACAGAGCACCCATCACGATTGGATGGATCAAGGCTGCGGAGGTGCCCTTGAGGATGTCATGACCCCCGTCCTCGGCCAGAGCTGAGCTGACCTGCAACAGGAGGGGAGCTGCCACAGCAGTACTGAAAAAGGCTGGAGTGCTGGCAACATTCTGCTGCTGTGCTGCCCTCTGCTGTGATGGTTGTGCCACACACTTGACTGGCACAGAAGTAAAGGCCCTGCACACACGGTGCTGGCCACGCGCAAGGCGCGCGCTGCCGCTGGTTACACGCTGTGCTAGTGCCATGTTTAAAAAGACGGAAAGTGGGTGGAATGTGGTGGGGTGAGGCTACTTATACTTGTTGACAAGGAGGTGTCGCGCTGTCCTTGTAACACTCCAAGCACCTTATCACCGCACGTGAAAACAACCACAAAGGCTGTGCACGATGGTATTACTCGCCGCAACCGCCTGATTGAGATGCTCAATCGGCGAGGTCAACTCCTCTTTGCCATAATGCTGGATGGCGATTACAGCCTACGATTTGAAGAGGGCAACCCTTGATGAGGGGTCAGAAGAATATGAGATTCACTACTGTTTCAAGGTATATGGGCTCAAGAGATGCAGGGGCGTTCCTGGGCGCTCCCGTCTAAGTATGTTGTGTACTTTCTGCTAACACATGCACTGGCTGATGCAGAGTGCCCAGGAGCTAGGTGTCCTGACAACGTTGACAACTCTGCAACATCTGAATGTCTCTTTCAATCAGCTTGGTCATGTCAGGGGCATCCAGCACCTGCAGTCACTTCAATGTCTCAACCTCGCTCACAACCAGATTGTCAGCCTTGAGCCCATCAGCACTCTGACAGCTCTCACCAGCCTCAATGCTGGCTGTAATAAAGTGAGAGATACGTCAGCGTTGGCTGCCCTACGGCTGCTAAAGGTGGTGGCACTGCATAGGAATGACATACGCAGACCCTCGGCCGTGCTGACGCTGTCAGCGTTGAAGACACTGAACTGCCTTACACTGGCCAACAACCCGGTTTGCCAACATGAAAACTGGCAGCAGGCGACTATTGCAGTATTATCAGGGCTTCAGGTACGTGCAGCAGCAGTAGAGCCAGAACAACGGTACAAGCTGCAGGGCAGCTGCCAGTCCCATATCCTTCCAGCCCAGCCCCTTTGTGTTCAACAGAAAACACTATGCATGCACCAGTGTAATGGCTTCTTCATGTACAGCGTATGATTAGGCGAGATGACCCTTCTGCATGCATGTCCTGCGCCACAGGCCAATGAAAACTGATGACCGCACCTGCTGATGCTGGCATGCACCTCAGGCACTCGATAGCCTTGTTATCAATGAAGCTGATCACACAGCAGCACAGCCCTATGCCCTGACATGGAGGCAAGCAGTAGAGGCGGGTGACGCTGAATTTGGCAGCAACAGTAGGATCAGCACTGCCACAGCTACTGGCAGCGCTGGGATAGGTGAGCAGTTGTCCTTGCAGCCCCATGCTGGCGCAGTAGTATGTACATGCTGGGGTGTACCAACATTACCGTAACAGAAGTAAAAACTTCATAATAATTTGTTAACATTGAGAACAAGCATGGATCAAAGGCAGTAGTATGCATGCTGGTGAACAAAGTACCGTGTAGCCTGTCAGCCATGCTGCATTAGGTGAACCTTTGTGAGGGTCAAGCGTATGCGTGGTTTGCCCTGGGTAGATGCTCGACGTTGGCTGATGACCCGTGTGCTGTTGTCTTTGGTGCTGTAGGATCTCTCAACGGCAGCAGGCAGGCCAGCAGTGCTGGGCGATTGGTTGCACAGAAACCAGCAGCAGCCAGGGACATGGGACCCACAACGGCAGCAACAGGGATTAAGGTGGGCAGATCTCTGCGGAATCTAGCAATCTTGTACACCCACAGCCAGTTCCTGCAGCTGTGAAGCAGTCCCTGATGCCACGTCACACTTGCCAAGTGTGCATGTGCCATGGCATGGCACTGCAGCGCATCTATCTTGTTGCATTGGCTCAGTCACTTTTACAATTGCTGTCACCAAAGAATTTGGGAAAAGGGCGCTGGCTCCAGCAGACGCTGTAACCTCTTGTTTGTGTTTGTGGCCCCTGCAGGATGCCGCTGCCATGCTGCCAACCATTGCTGTGCCAAGTCTCAAGCCTAGCACACTCATGCGGAAGCAAGAACAGCAGCAGACCATGAACCCGCATGGCTGGGACAGAAACGGGCTAGTGAAAGTCGTTCACAGGCAGTGGTGAGCAGGAAACGGCGTGTGCTGCAAAAGTTGAAAATCGCATGAGAGTGCCTATCGCCGGTTGTCTGCCCGGCTACAAACACGGCGGCTGCAAGTTGTGTGCCCAGGGTTTAGCAAGTATTCCTAGGCATGTGAACAATGTGATACTTCATGCTGGTGCACTCACAGAGCTCTTTTGCAATTGCCTGTACAAGTTGCAATGTGAGTGTACCTTACGCAATCGGCGCTCAGGGAGTCCACTGCAATATGTTTCTTGCATGGCAGGAGTGGTTTATATGCCGATGCCTATACCTACGTTTCGCGCATGCAGGTATGGAGGCGCCACTTTTGGCGCAGCAGCAGTAGAGGTCCGCAGTGATGGCACTGCAGCACTACAGTGGCCAGATGGTGGGATGGCAGCAAGCCTTGATACAGAGACTGGCATGAACGCAGCTTACAGACTGTTGGCCATGTACAGCAGTGTTGTGGGTGTGGCCGCCAGCTTTGACAGCAATGGCGGTTTTGTGCAGTACCCCAATGGTGGTCTAATGCTTGTCTGGAACAAGAAGGATGGCATCGGCACATGCTACGGACCTGATGGAATCATCACGCACAGTTTCAACAGCAAAAAGTGAGTCAGTATGCAACATGTGGTTGAAGCTGGTCCGGTCATGCCTCGAAAGCAGCTCCTGCTTCTGCTGCTTCATCGCCTGTGCACAGCAGCAAGACAATAGACCACCCTGTACATAGTGCAGACAAGTAAAGTTGGCCATGGCAGGGTATAGCTGCTTGTAGGAGGATCTAGCTGGCGAGTGGGTGCTTGACTCTCTGGCAACGCTTCTTGAAAGGGCATCAATTTCTATTGCAGGACTGGGCAGTTGAGAGGGCTGCGACAGATCAGCACCGATGACGTGCGCAACACTCGCTGTGCCTCAATAGTGTGCTGTGTGCCAGCTACACTGGTAGCACCAGGAAATGTAGCTGGACTCTGAAGCATATTCTCTCACAGCACTGCAAACTGTGCTGCAGGAAACAACTGGCGCTCAAGCAGGACGTGCAGCAGCAGTTGGACCAGCACTACAGCATAGTTTTCAAGGCCAGTACCTACGAACTGCAGTTGCTGTTCGAGTGCCAAGGCTGCAAAGTAGGATTGAGCTCGTTACATGGAGCTATGCTATCAGGGGGTGCACAACCCACTAGTAAAGCTGCGATGTTGGCACCATCAAGCACTAGCAAGCCGGGCCCAGCAGTTCAAGGGTCTGCACAAGGGGCCGACATGCGGGAGATGCTGGCGAGAGCACGAGCGTTGATGGCAAATGATTTTGGCGTCACACTACAGCCTACGGAGTCTTCACGGGATGACAGCAGTCCTGGTGCAGCTGAGGAGTCGAAAGCAGCAGCGCCAGATGACATGCAGGCTATGCTGGCCAGGGCTCGGGCGTTGATGGCAACCGACTTTGATTCTACACCAGCAACACAGTCAGGAGAGGCTACTAATTCAAATGACGCTCCAGCAGATGCAGCTGTGGCTAGTGAGGCAGCACCCAGTCCAGCAGTCCCTGACGCCTTGGGTGATCGGCCGGAGGATGACATGCAGGCAATTTTAGCATGCGCTAAGGCCTTAATGGCAGCCACAACAGCCGGTTCCTGACTTTGCACTGTGCCATTGTCCGGTACAAATGGGTCCGCGCCATCACTCATTGCGGACTGAGCGGCCGTTTAGAGGCTGTGCATGGAAACTCGGCTCATAACACTCCTCGCGATTGCGTGACACCTTGCTAACCTCTCAACCTGTTAGAGTGTTAGGCACCGGCCTTTGGATCGTTCTTCGCTCAAGCTGCGAGGTGATTGCCGCCACGATTCGTTGGGATCTCTAGTGTTTGTGACTACTCAACAAGTCTGGTCGCGACCGTGCATGTCTCCGACAATGGCAACTTACTGACAGAGATGGGAAAATGCGAGGCTTCGGCTTGCATGCGTCTTTCAATGGTTCACAAACTCAACTAGCTTTGCGTCCGATTACGTTATCTAGTCTCGTCGTGTCTACTCCTGTCACAGCAGCAGCAGCTCCAGGTGCCTGGGTGGGGCCAAGGTACCCGAGGCCCTGCCCACGCTGTAAGCATGAACGAGTAGTGGCCGCAGCCAAGAACCGCCGTAATCGACAAGGAAATGAATTGGAGGCCGAGCAGCCCGTAGATGAGCCCCAGATAGACCTCAACAGGAGGGCAGAAGCCATCAGCACTCAGCTGCAGCTGCAGCTGGACTATGTTAGGGCACTTGTACGCCAGAATGCGACCTTGGCGATTGTCCCATTGGACAGGCTATGCAAGCGGCTACCAGAGATAGCACATGCACTGGGTGTGCCTCTCAAGCAGGCCCTGTTCATGGTTGGCAGGCATTCGGCAGTGCTGGATGCCCACCCGCAGCAGTTGGTGCAGCTCTGCAGCAACCTGGCATCAGCAGTCGGCCTGCCAGTAGAGCAGGTCATGTTCATGGCTGCTCGCCAGCCATACTTGCTGGAAGCACCGCCTGCTAGGATGGCAGCAGAAGCCCAAAAGCTTGCAGCAGCCCTGGGGTGCTCAACCCGTGGTGCACTGCAGCTTCTCAGCAGGCTTAACAGCAGCGAGCTGCATATAGTGCTCTGCATGAGCGGCGGTACAGTGTCACAGCGATTACCAGAAGTTGTCGAGGCTCTAGGCTTGCCCACTGACAGCACAAGGCGGCTCGACATGTTGAACCTGGTAGCCAAGAACCCAGGGTTGCTTGCGGCTTCATTGAATGATGTTGGCCGCAGCACTGATGCCCTCCTGGTAGCTTTTCAGCAGTCAGCGCCGCAAACGTTTGCAACAGTGCTCAGCAAGTGTCCAAGTCTGCTGACGTACCCAGCAGAGCAGCTGCTGGCAAACTATCAGGGGCTGCTGGTCAACCTGCAGGTACGCTGCTGACTGCCGCAGCAATAGGGGAGCATCTGCGCGGTCGTAGCAAATCATTGCAGCAGTGCCTTGGTGCTTTGGTAACTTTCCTACGGCTATTTAGCTTGCAGCGAGCACTTCTACATCTGCAATCCGTGTGACAAATAAAGTATAGAACCCAGTCATGCATGGTGGCAGGGACTGGCACTTGACCCTGGCATGTGCTAGCTGTCGCCCTGGAGTCGATAGTGTCTCAATAGTTGTCATCATGGTTTCAGGTAGTGCCGCATTTTGCAGCTGTATGTGTATTCTATGTATCACCACAGCGTCTCAATACCGCTGTTACTGCTGCATGCTGTAGGTGTCTCGTGCCACCCTGGCCCGCATGTTGGCCAAACACCCGCAGCTGCTGCGCTCATCGCCAGACAACATATCTCACAAGCTGCGGGCCATGGCCTTCCATATGTATCTACCACAAGGCCAGGTCATCAGCATGTGTGTGCGGCAGCCGGCCCTGTTGTCCAAGGACAGCCAGGCTCTCAGCACGGCCCTAGCCAGCCTACAGACTTTGCTGCAGACAAACTATCAGGCAGTCGTAACAGCAGCAGCAAGGGCACCCAACTTGCTGCTGTGGCGACCCAGCAGCTTGCACGCCAAACATGCCCTGTTGCAGGATGCAACTGGGCTGCTGCCCGCCCGACTCAACATGCTGCTGTTGCAGCAGCCTGGCTTGCTGAGCCTTAGTCATGTCCAGCTCAGCAGTACACTGCAATGTATGCGGGACCTGCTGCAGCTGTCACAAAGGGAGTTGGGGCAGATGGTGTTAGCGGACCCACAGATCATACGCAGAGGTGGCACAGTGCTGCAGGAACAGGTACAAGAGCTGCAGGAGTACGTAGCTCTGCCTGCTGAGACAATCTCGCAGCTGATACGGCGCTGCCCTGGTGTGCTGGCGGCGGGGTCAGCGGTTTGGTTAGCAAACATAAGAACTATGTTAGAAGTATTGCAGCTTACTCCACAGCAGGTACAGTCAGCAGTGCTAGCGCAGCCCAGCCTACTGCAGAAGCAGCCTGCGGAGTTGTCTGAGGCCTTTGGACAGTTGGCGCAGCTCGTACAGCAACACCCACCATGGCAGTCAGAGCTTAGTACACTCAGTCAGCAGCAGCTAGAGGTAGTGCTGCGGCTGCGGCCGAAGAACCTGCTGCGGCTGGCATACCTGCTGGACACAGCACAACAGAGTAGCTTGCATAAGGACGCACGGTTGGCACTGAACAGAGTAGAGTGGCAGGCAAAGCATCCACATTATGATAGATGGCTCAAGAGGCAGCAACAGCCGGCAGCAGCCCCTTGCACAACAAGTAGGCAGCAAAGCAGCAGGTCAGCAGATGCATCTGATGATGCAGGAGATGCGTTGCAGAGCGACAGTCAAGCACAGCAGCAAGAGCAGCAGCAAGGGCAGCAGCCGGGACCAAGCATAGGTGCAGGGCCAGAAGCCAGTGTCAAGCAGCAAAGGCCGTCAGGCAAAGGCAGAAGGCAGCAGCAAAGCAAGCAGCGGCAGCGAACATGTGAACAGGCGTCTGGTGCCCAGCCTGTAGTAGCTGATGAAAGCTCACGACAGCAGCAGGTACAACCTGCTGAATGTCAGCAGCAGCAGCAGCAGCAGCCACCTACTGTCCAGGAGTGTCAGCCACCGCAGGAGTCGCAGCAGTCGCAGAAATGGCCGGAGGATCCAGAGCAGCGTTGGGGTTCTGAAGGCGACAAACAGCATGAAGATCAGCAGTATCAGCAGCAGCAGTCAGGAGTAGCAGAGCCGGAGTTGGTTGGGAGCTGTAGGGTTGCTGCTGGCGTCCCCGTAAGATGAACTTGGCATTAGCATCCTGCAACGGTTGCGTCTTATGCCGTCATGTACCAGCAGGGGGTAATGATAGGTGCATGTGTTGTGCGGCTTCAATGGACCAGGCAGCCAATTTGCATTATTGTTTGCGCGTGGGCTTTCATGCCGGTTGGAGAGCTGTGTCTGGTATAGACGTCGTGAAATGTGTGCTGCAATCTGATACAGCGTGCGATTTGAATGGCCAGGGCAGACATCTCACTGCAATGGCAAATTATGCCATCAAATGCTTGCTGTACAGCAAATATGTAATTAGAGCGTGGATGACGTGTCTGCTGCGGTAGCTCTCAGGAATGACAGGTAGTCATGTCAAAGATGACGGGAGATCTGGCATGTCGCGTGTCAACTTATGCAGCCCAACAGCAAGTTGGCTACTTGGTACTGAACGGAAATCGCCTTGTTTCAAGGCATACGTATACTCAAGTATACTCATTCTGCCAATTCTGTTATGCTTGCGCGGAACGTGTTGGTTTGTTCCCTCAGAAAAGGGTTTTCTGTCTGTCGTTCTTCTTCTGCTTCTTCTTTTGTTTAGTCAACCTATGGTCAGCCAGGGGCCGGGACCCGGATGAGGAGATGACAGCTAATCAGGGCTTATAAGGGCTTGCCGGAATCGAGCAGTTTGCAAGGCTATCGGGCAACATCTGCGCGGCGCTTCATGAGAAATGAGGTAGTACCTGGAAATCAAACCGCCCACCGACCTAGCTCAACACCACTCCGAGCACGGACCGGTCCTGCAATAGCTGTCGCCCGCTGCGCAGCGCCCTGCTCGGCGGCCTCTGAAAAGGCAGCCCTGAGCTGACACAGCTTCTAAGCCTCATGCCTTGCAACGGTGACTACTGAGTTTCTGCTTGCAGTCACGAAGAATACTCCGTTCAACCAACTAAGGTACAACCTGACGAAAATCTTGTCACGAAATGCCCTTGGGTCGTGCTTGATCCGTCGCACACAAAGACAAAGCACATTGTTGATTGATGTCTGAGGCGTTTGCACGTGTTATAAATGTCCATTGGCTCCTGTGAAATTGACGTGGACACTAGTGGGACTCCAACGAGGTTCGACCGGCCCGATGGCGCCACACGCTCGTAACACAGTTCTGGGTTAATCCATGAAGATTCACGCCATAAAACGTGAACACGCTGCAGGCTGGGAGTAGAGGCTGTTGTTACGTTCAGATTTCTTAGGAGCTTAAGGTGCAGCAGAAGCGGCAGCCTTGTGAGGTGCGTGTTGCTAGGCCTTAGCGCCCTGGGGCGTACAACCACGGGGCGTCGATTGCTGCTGGTGTACGGACAGCAAGTCGTAGTGACAATGTATGCTTGCACTCTGCTGCTTCAGGTCTTAGAATTGATTTTCAGTGCTCAGGTGTTGAGTGCGCGCTCACCCGTACCTTCTACCACAGCGCCTCTTCCACGTTGATTGCAAAGCGCTTTGCTGCTCAAGTCAAGGACGTGCACCAACCGCTCTTTAATTGTGTGGTTGCAGGGCAGAAATGATGCGTATCCCCCGTGTCTTGTTGGGCCTGGTGGCTGCGTTATGCCTCGTTGCCGTGAAGGCCAACAACCTGGATGTGAATGTCAAGGTCACGGATTGCGCGGGGTGAGAGAGGGTCTTTTTTGTTGCTAGTAGAGTTGCACTGGGAGCGGTTCGACGTATGTGGGGGATTGCCAATGCGCAGACACTGCAGACATCACCCGGGGCACCTGTGCAATTGCACCTTTGCTTTTAGTAATCTAGCACCTTTTGACTGGAACCACCTGTAGGCTTTCTGGTATGCTGGCCAAAATGCACGGGCTACCAGATGGACAGGGGTGTCATATTGTCCTGCTTGCAGTCTTAAAGCCAGATCCAGGCACTGTCCTGCTCAGACATTGCCCCTGCGAGGAACGGCAGGGTTCTCTCCTTGCTAATCCTCTTCGGTGACACAACCCATGTCAGTATTCAGTCAACTCGGCTGCTATGTTGTTGCGTTTCAAGGTTTGATCACAACACTAGCTACTGGCTCAGCTGGCCCTGCAGGCATTTATCCCTGATGTACTACACTGCCTGTGTCTTGTTGATGCAGGCGGCCAATTCCAGATGCCAAAGTGACCATTGCCCAGTGCTTTGACTGCCCCCTGCCTTCCACGACCAACACCAGCGGCATTGCAACCTTCACAGGCGGAGCGCCCAAATGCTCAAATAGCTCTGAAAGCGTGTATATTGGTGGTGGCAAAAGCATTCAGGTGTGTTGCAGTGCACTGCGCATGCGGCATTAGGCACTGGAGCCTGTCAGCATGTGGCATTCTCTTGCACGTCACACTGTGACGCTCTTGCTGTGGCCCATGGGTTTGCCCTGAGTCATGCCTTCTTGACAGCTAACTTGGCAAATCAACTCATTGGCTTGCACAGCAGCTGTTGAAGCAGGCCTGGACAAAGTTATGCAAACCTCAGACCCTCATCAGCTCTGTCAGGGTGGTTGCAAACTTATTCACTCTCTCATCTTAACTCTTCTCCATGGTGGCTATCGGTGTGACCTGTGAATGCAGTACTGCTTCGGTGTGGCTGAGAAGACTTGCATCATCACAGTCACAGCCCAGGGCTTCACCGCTGTCACGGTGAGCGCAGTTATTGCAACTGGCAGTGCTGACTGTGCAGTTTGGAGAGGCAGCCTCCGCCTTGTCATTTGCTTGTTGCGTGGGCGACTGCCACACATTACTTGAGCCAGCAGGCCATGTAAATTACATTAAACTACGTGAAATGTGCTTGTGCATCTCTGATTTGCTTGCTAGCCGAGCTGGTGGCCAGGTGTGCAGTTTGTGCCCAGATGAAACATAACAGTCTGAAACAGTGTACTGTACTTGGAGTGTTAGTAGGAAGTCTGTTGCCGGCTGGTGTAGCACGCCGAACACATTGCAGCGTTGCTAGCACTGCAGCACTCCACACACAGCAAACCATGATGGCAATCGGATCTTTCACACATGTGCACTGACTCAGACGTTCATGCCTCATGCTCATGGTGTTTGTTTGCAGGGTCTGATCAGCCCCAAGACCCAGACCAGTGTGAGCCCCCAGCAGTACATCTGTGATGCCCTGGACCCATCCAAGGTCCTCTGCCCAGGAGGCTTCTTCCAAAGAAACGTTACATGCGGCGAAAACCCCGACTTAGTGGCCAACAGAATTGATGTCACTTGCAATCAAATCGGTGAATGCAGTACCCTAAGCCCCAGCCCGTCACCCAGCCCGTCACCCAGCCCGTCACCTAGCCCATCACCCAGCCCTGGTCCAGGCTACGATGCCAAGGGTGGACCTGCATTGCCTTCTTCCCCAAGCTGTACACCTCCAGCAATCTGGCCGGCCCAGTGCTGTCGGTCTCATTCACAGACAGCCAGAAGGATGACTTGGTGAACGGCGTGTACCTCAACTCTGGCGACAAGGCAAAGACCAACAACCCTGGGCCCCTATTTGCAGAGATCTACAAGGCAAACAGGTGAGGGAAAGTCTGGCCGTCAGAAGTCCATAGTGTTACATGCATGAGCGGTTGTGACACCGTTTTCCTGCAGATCTGGCGGTCTGCATTACTGGCATGCAGCATAGTGTACACAGTGGTTCTGACGGGGAGGGCTTCTAACTATTGGACCACTGTGTGCCTTAGGTTCCCATAACAGTGCATATTGGCAAAAACTCATAGCTGGACTGATGCATGCCAAGACGTACTCTCATGTAATTCACTCATAATCAGCTAGTAGCATGAGCCTCAGTGAGGACCTCAGGTACCTCAGAGACCGGTCTTCAAGAATTCTATTCCAAATACTTCCTGCTCCCTGTCCACAGGTGGGGCTGGGAGACCCTCTGGCCGGCCTCCCCAACCAGGCTGACCGGCACCATGTACTGTGGCCAGAATAATGCTGCCGGAGTCATCACTGTGGAGATCACGGGCAGTAACACGCTCAAGTACCAGATCACAATGTCCAGGAATGACATCCCAGTTGGGGATCTGCACATCCAAGCTGGCTGTGCACCGCTGGGGGGTGCCAATGTGGCTTTTGGTGAGTCTGTGTCATGCTTTGACAGTACAATTCTTCATACAGGGGTTGTGGAACACCGGGCAACGTGAACAGCGCTGCTAGCAGGCATTTGCGCGTCATTTGACTAGTGAAAGGTGCTGACCGGTCCGTATAGTACAGCAACAGGAGTGACCAAAGAAGCTCTGAAGTACAATCTGCCACCAATGCGGCATTGCAGTTTCTGTGAGGCATTGACAAGCCTACTGGATGTGATTTCAGGGAACCTGATGTCGCATGTATATGTTTTATCAGTTGCTATTGCCACTGAAACTGATACCTTGACAACTGCATGTCTTGATTTGAATGATACCACTGTGCATGCGGCCACAGCCGCTTTGCTGTAACTTCATGTGCTGTTATGGTGGCTGCCAATAGCAGTACATACTTGCACATGCGCTGAGTGTATGTGGTGCATTGAACTTGCAGGCAAGCTGAACTGCAACCCCACCAATCCTGACCCCGACACCTGCATCAGCACATACAGCACACCGGTGGGCAGGCAGATCAACGGCACAATCACCCTGAAGCAGGACGCCGGGGAATCAGCATGCGTCAACATCTACACCATCTTCCACATCGGCTTCTAGTTGTACATCCTACATGGGCAAAGAACATGCAATGCTCTTTGATGCTCTGGCACTGTGTCGGAGGGGGGAGCTGCTCCAGCTGCCGGTTCCGAAGGGTCAGGCTGGGGGCTGTCTACATACAATAAGATTCGAGTTCAAAGCCCAGGGTCAACAAAGACTTGGATCAAGAGTCATCCCAGCAGCTGCTGCTAGAGCTATTGTGACATATGAATACTTTGGATCACCCTTTAGCAAAGCGCCGAAGTCCAGAAGAGCATAGTGTTTGCGCCGGCTGTCAGTTTGTTGTCTGCATAGATGAAAGGGGAATAAATGGCCGATTCTTTCACTGTGGGCTTGATTTGGGTGGGCTGTTGGGGCATGAATCATCTGCTGGGAGGGTGTTGGTCCGAAGGGTATGCACTGCCAGGATATGCATGGGATACGTATTGCACCCTGATGTTGTTTGGCAGGTTGCAGACAGCACTCTGCATAAGGATTGCATGGTGGTGGCTGGTATGTTACTGCGACTGCATTGCCATTGATGGTCCAGACCACAATAAGCAAACTTTGCACTTGCCAGCTGAAGCATACTTATTGCTCAGCTGGCAGCCCAGTGCAGCTGCTGCATTGTATGCAGTTGATCATTCACTAGTGCTACTTAGTGCAGCTGTTGGGTAGTGCCTAGTTTTACAGGTGAAGGTTCATAACAATGTGTGTGTGGGTGTGTGTATTATAACTTGTGCAGTACATAACAATGTGTGTGTATTTGATACTTGTGTTATGCTGTACACAACCACATTGTGTGGTCACTCAGACAGCTTTCAGTCCCTCTCAGGCCTGGATTCCTAGGCTGCTTTTGGCTTATGATCTTTGTGTGTGTTCTGGGCAGAAATAAACATGAGAATCACAGATGTGTGGGTCAACTGGGTCAACATCTTACGCTTTGCATTAGCATCCTACACGATTGTTATGCATTGCTTGCAATCATGCACCAAGGGGATGTGGTGATAGTCATCAATACATTGCATGTCTCATGCATTGCACACTTGTATCTTACTCATGCTTCAGAGAATGTTTTACAGGCATGCTGTACTTCGCAAGAAGGTTTCGTGAGCTGTCACTCGACCTGGGTTTGTTGCTGCAGAGCCAGGGTGGACTGGCACCCGGGGAGAGTCTTGGGCTGCAACAGCGCAGTGAGGCGTGTGATTGTGGCTGTGATTATGAGTTTTGCAGGCTGCCACAGCATCAGGCCCCCTGAGCAGGTGCTGTGCCAAGTGGTTATGCGGTATACCTTTCACGGCGGAGTGTTTGTACCATCTTGTAATTCAGCGTCGAAGCACGCAGCCTGCATTTGATGTCTTGATCAAGATGCCAGCTGCCCTTGTCACGTGAATGCATACGAGGGCAAACAGCAGACCACGACGCGTAGTGTTCGTGAAGTCCGAGGCGCGCGGGAATAACAATAAAAATAATCATGACAACGCCTGTGTGTGCACAAGACAGCCGCACGTTGGTTACAGCTCTCCGTTTGCTCTTTCTGTGTCATTTTCTGTTCAGAAGACTACGGATAAGCACACAGGTGCCGACGGCATCGCACCAAGGTGGGTGGTCAGCGCCTCGCAGCCTTCCCGCAGCGTACAGACACTCACAGTGCCGCCTAGCGCAGCACGAGGCAGGCTTATATAGCTCAGCTATGCATGTGCTGTGGTCTGTGACTCCTGTAGTGGCTTTGATCAGCCTGTACCGTACGTGCGCCGTCAGCAGATCAGGCTTTCCAGAGATCTCTTGAATTTACATTGCGGCAGCCGAACAGATGAGTGAAACTGTTGTGCGAGATAACTATGTGTAGATTTCTCAGGTCGTTCTGCCTCGGACTCGTCGCTCGCGCGAAAATGGCTTGTGCACGTGCCTGCATGCCTAACAGCCAGTGCAGCCTCAATTTCTGGCCTTTGACGCATAAAAATTGCCTCCATCAACGCAACGGGTTGCTGCTGATGTGTACAGGAAGCCAAGGTCTTCGGCGGGCGACTCGAAATGATGTCCACAAGATTCCAGGTACTGGCCGTGCTGGCCGTACTTGCCATTGCAGGGGTCAATGCAAACAGCTTGAACGTCAACGTACAGGTGCTGGACTGCTATGGGTGAGTGCAACACTCTTCAGCATATGTACACCACATGTTCTTGGTTCCCCTGCAACGTTTGTACTGCAGCCACGCAAAACACTGACCATGAGGTGGCATTTAGTTGCCACCATTCAAACATACCGACCCTGCCCAATGGATGTATCATCTGGCCGGACCACTGCATACTTCCTTGCCTAGCAGCACTTGCTGAAGTGCTCAGGACATGGCTGAGGCGGCTATCAATTGCTTGCCCAGCAAGATGGAACCTCTGGCCAGGTGCCAGAAGCAGTCTTCTCTTTCACCACCAAGGTCAAACATTGCTGTGCACTAAGTAGTATGAGTGCATGCTTGGCAATCTGCCACCATACTCAACATAAGCAGTGCTGTTTACATACATATAAACTGCACATATCATGCTGCCTGCTGCTGCCGCGTTATGTTCTGCAGCAAGGCAGTCAAGAATGCAGTAGTCACACTCTCTGGCTGTGTGGACTGCGCCATCCCTGCACTCACCAATGAAGCCGGCATCGCATACTTTGGCGGTGGACCATACACCTGCACTGATGTGAAACTGGGATTGCCACAAAACTATACAGGTGGCATCAGCGGTTCCAAGAGCATCCAGGTGAGAATCAGGACCAGTGCCAAGTTGGCAGAAAGCAACAGATGCTGATGCATCCATTGACCATTCCCCGGTTCAAACATAAAGGGATGGCTGGAGGCAGCATAAAGCATGCCAGTGGCAAGCCATTAGATGTGTGCTCAGCTTGCAGGATGCAGATCATCAAAGCTTGTGTCATCTGTTGTCGGGCCGTCAGCTTTTGCCAACAGCGGCTGTTGCAGCAACACTGTGTATGACATAAACCTGCAGGCAGCTCCCTCGCGCAGCTTGCTTGGGCTTGTACCGAGGACCTCAAAGGCTTGAATTGCAGCCCTTGACTGACATCTGCTGTTACCTGTTGCTGTGTTGAATTGCAGTACTGCTTTGGTGTGGCTAAAGAGCCATGCACATTCGCTGTCACTGTGGACGGCAAGCCCTTGACTGCGGTAAGAAACACTTGCATCATCTGCGGCGGGTTTCAAGTGTTAGTGAAGTGGCCATACACAGCTGGCTTGTAGGAATGCTTCATAAATGGTCGGGCAAGTTGTACTTGGGCTGTCACAAAGTCTAGCGATTATATCTGGCTGAGAGCTACAGCCTAGTGAAAAGTTGTTACATGTACACTCAAAGGTTTAACGTTCCTCACCGCACTGCAGGGTCTGACTGTCGGCGCCAACACCCGTGCGTCAGCTCGTGATTACATCTGCTCAATTGGCGGCTGCACCACAACCGGGGACTGCTTGCCTGAATATGGTCCACTTGACATTGACTACACAAACACCGTTGTCATCAGGCCAACTGAGATCTGCCAGACCACCCCATCACCATCACCATCCCCACCAACAGGATATAATGCTTCTGGCGAGACTTGCATTGCCTTCTTTGACAAGCTTTACAGCAAGACAGGCATGACCGATGCAGTGATGTCAGTGTCATTCAGGACACCCCAGAATGCTGATGGTGCCAAGATCCTTGACTCTGGCAACCTGGCTAAGTCTGTTATCACAAGCACCACCGGTCTGTTTGCTCCAATCACAAGCGCCAACAGGTGGGTTGAGCACAGGTGTAGATTACAAAGACATGGTAGCCTACATAACTGATGCAAACTTGGTATTGTCATGCTGCAATGGGATCTTGGAAGGGCAGGAATGAACACTGCAACAATGCCAGGAATCTGAATATGCGCACCAACCTGCAATGTTTCTGCTGGCAGGTACCAACTGCACATATTTCCTCTAGTCAGTACTGACCTAGGCAATCAGTAGTTCACTTTGATAGTGGCAATGTTCTGCTCAGGGCCTGCGGCCAGTGACAGGCTTTATTGGCAGGCAATGCTCTCAAAGGGCACTATCAAACATTGGTCGCTTTCCTGCAGGTGGGGCTGGGAGACAGTCTGGGACTTGATCAAGCTGGGGACCAGCTCATTCCCCTATGGTGGCATCATGTACTGTGGCCAGAACAACCGTGGAGGTTCCATCCAGGTCACCGTGAGCACCACACCGGCAGGAAAGAGGCTGCTCACATATGGCATCAGCATGCCTGATAACAGCTTCAATGCTGGCAACGTGCATGTGTGGGCTGCCTGTGAGTCATTCACTGACAAGAGCGTAAACTTTGGTGAGTTACTCAATAAAGCTGGCTGCTGTAGTATGACGTGTATGGGTCTTATCGCGGGTAGAAAGCTCGTGTGTTATTGTTGGTTTGAGGTCCCATCTCAGAAGGTGCTCAGACAATGGTTTGCATGTACAAGACCTCCCTTACTGCTGCTGGGCCACCGGCCAGAGAGGCGCTGCCTCCAGCACAAATACTGTGCTAATTGGCCCTGTATGTCGTTGCACAAATTATCAGGCGCAGTTCAACACATATCGCTCTGGCTGGGCTTGGTGGAAGCATTGATAGCTTAGTGCCTGTGCGTGAACTCGCATGACATGCCCAAGCAACACATGTCAAACACCATTTGCAGCAAACATTGCCTTGCCTGCTGTGCCAGCTGCAATAGATGGTGTCTGGATATACAGCTTTGGGGTGATTACTGACTGCTCTGCCACTCTTGTCCCTGTAGGTGGTTTGAACTGCAACCCTCCCAAGCCAAGTGGATGCATCAGCACTGTGAAGTCCCAGACCGCCAGCACATTCTCTGCAGAGATTGATGTCACCCACTGCAGCAAGAAGGTCTACACCATCTTCCACATTGGGTTTGAATAAAATCACTCTTTTCTGGCAGCCTGTGAAGACTCTTGTTGGCGTGATGCCAACAACAGGAAGGCAATGGACTGCCTGACTTCGCCAACATTGAAGCATGTTTAAGACCAATAAGAAGTGCTGTCTGCATGAAAATGCACCAGTCGGGTGTCAGCAAGTAACAAAGATGAATATGAAAAATAAGCGCCTGCTGCAACGGAAGCTTGCCAGGATGTCATTCTATACCATGCAATTGTCGCGTCGGTAAGACATGTATCAAGCTCAAATGCAGGATCACGCATCAGCGGGATCCAGGATCTGAGTGCATACAAAATGTTGGTGTGCTACAAGAAACTAGCACGAACAGTCATGTTGACTATGTGGGGATGAATTCGGTGTCGAATGAAAGCATATCATTGCTGTTTCGAGCCACATTACTGCTTCCTGCACGTTCCAGGTATCTTGCTCTGCCAGCATATTGCTTATTGCCTGCTTGCAGCCGAGAATGATGTTTGCTCTCTTGGTTTGCCGGTGGCTGAGCCATGTTCACCTCTTGTCTAGTAACAGATGGGTTGTTGTCTGTTTTTGAATCTGAGATGAAAGACGTTCACAGGGCGATGTCCAGTTGATATGGGTGTGTTTTCAGCATAAGGCAATAAAAATTTAATAGCTAACCTCCTTGCTGTTTCTTTGACAGCTGGAATCTGCTGCCCTGGTTGGTCAGCACCGCCGTTCTTATACATACTCGATGATACATTTTGTATGTAGCTGACAAGCAAAGCCGCTTGCAGATACTACTAGTACCTTGGTTGGAAGTCCACTGGATTTGCAACAGTACATACTGTTACATATATGTATGCATTTGCAACAGTATATACTATCACATGTCTGTAATAAGGAAAGTGTTTGTCTGCAAAGGTTGTCCCGGGATAAGCGAGGAATGCATGCATTGCTAGACAGCAAAGAATTGCTCAGCAAAATCTTTGTGAGCAGCTCATGGTTCTCATGGTGTTCTGAACTCTGAAGTTCAGCTACAGAAAGCGCAGTCGCCCCATGAACGCAATGCTTTCTTGTGGAAACTTCACCCTACAACCTCCAAAGTCAACTTGTCGAGTGTTGCCTGCGGGGTCCGCCATTCTCCTGAGTTTGTACTGTGGTATGGGTATACCCATTATAATGGGTAAAACTGTGGTATGGGTATACACATTATAATGGGTTCGTAATTACGAACCCAGTACGTCGTGCGAACGATGAATGCCCATTGCGTTCGATCCTCAAGAAGGATAAACTTGAAACTATATCAAGTGACAAATAGTCACGCTCGCGTTACGGGCATGGATCTTCGAGGCAACGACGGTTTAAACCGTTGTTGGCCAACCAAATTTGTCAGGCCCGCACTAACTGACCGGCCCGGCGCGCAGGCATGGCTGATACTGTAGTCGAGCAATAGCCCCTGGCTTGCAGTGTCTCAAATACGAGAGCCCTTTGTTGAACAAAATCAACAAACCCAGCCTCTGTGCAGGCAGCCTTCGCACAAGCTCGGCCGACGCCTGGTCTCGCACGCGCCCTCGGCGGGCCGCTCGTCGGCCGGCTCGAGCAAAGCTGAACGTTCAACTCGTTGATATGTGGGACTTGGTACAGCTTGCTGACTTCCTGGCATTACAGAATTTATGCAAAGGTCGGGACAGTCGTGTGCGGTGAAGTTCGCGGGGCTTAAGGTATACTAACCAGTGCATGCGGGTGTGTACACTGCATCAGCAGTTTGTGACATCACAATGGCACCTCTGCTTCACTGCTGCAGGCGTAGGCCACACGAGCTTTGAGAATGGCGGCATCATGGTGACGCAGACCGCCGCTCACTGTGTGTGACTCGTTCCGCACCAGCTGCATGCATATGGTTTGCTGTCAAAGGCAATGGCTATTTGAATTGTTTTGTGTTGATGGCCGTCACAGTCAGCCAATGACAAGTTACTGCTGCTACAGACACAAATCTGTAGCCAAGCAAGCTCTGAGGGTGGCAAGCAGGAGATGCTGCTTCTATCGTCAGCCAGGCCACAGGCACTTGGCCAAGTTCCTAAAAGATTGTAAATTATGCAGCATACAAAGAGACAAAACATGGCCGCCTTCACACCAGCAGCCTCCACAAGAAGGCCTGCCCCTGGCACCACCTGCTAACTACAAGTGCCATTGGTTCACAAAGTCTTAATCATGCACCACAGCTCCCTACTGGACGGTCAATGCCCTTGAAGTGAGTGACCAGGCATGACCCCAGCAGCGGCTGCTGCTGCATACACCCCAGCTGCTCCTGCTGCTGCCACACCAGCCACCACCCATGTTGGTAGTGCTGCTGCTGTCACTTGCATTGCATGTAGCACTGCTCGCCACCCCAGACTGAACTCAGCAACAACAGCATTGTTCTGTTTGAATTGAGTAATGGCTTCAGTTACTACACGCTGACGCATTCGAGGGTCTAGCTGCTTTCCTGCTGCTGTGACAGACTGACGCAGCACTGCCAGCTTCTTGGCCTTGTCAGGAATCTACATATTGTTGCAGCAGATTATACACAATGCTCAAAGGCGTGGTGGCCAAAAAATCATCCTCAAAAGGTCCCAAAGATGGCGTGAGCCTTCAGGCCATCCTCAATCTGTTTAGAACAGAAGCATCAGAAGCATCAGAAGCATAGCCGCTTACACTTGAAGCAGCAGTCTGATGAAAACAGAAACATGCATATGCAGCTTCGGGTATGTCTGGTAACACCAATCAAGCCGCAGATTACATGGCAAGCCTAGCATGGTCAACAGGTCGCTAATATGAGAGAGTAAGTCATGGGCTACAGCACACCTAAAGCAAAACTTCCAGCTGCAAGAATCGGCTGCAAGAATCAGCTGCAAGCAGCTGCGGTGAGCACCTGCAGCGATGCGCTGCAAAGATTGGGCGCCTGAATGTACTCACAGTGAAGAAGGCTAGACCTCTGTCATCAGGCAGTTGCAAGTTCTTCTGTATCCGCTGAGCCATGAATCCAAGTAAGATAGGAACATACAAGCTGAAAGCATATGGCAACAGTAGCACTGGGTCCTCATCTGCCAGTTGCTGTAGATGGTTGGCATATGCCTGTGCTGCTGCTGACTTGGGGATCTTGTCCCGCCAATCAGGACCTAAGAGGTATTCCAGGTCCTGCATGCAAAGGCGATACATCACTCAAATGTTGCTTGTCCGCTTCAGAGCATTGCAAAGATACCATGTGTCTCACGATTGTCGAACCACAAGGCGGTGTACAAGTACGTACGTGCATACACGCCAAATCCAGCAAATGGAGATAATCTTGTAGCTTAAAGCATGGTTCTGTTGAACATCACACCTTGAATGTGTAGGCAACTGGTACAAAACAACACCCGGGCACTGCATGTGCACCCTGTGCGGGGGCATGGGGGCTTGACTGTACCTGCTGCATGGCTACTGCTCTGGCTGGTATTGTGGAGGTGACCTTGATAACCGTACTTAGGACTGGTGCATCCTTGTGCGCTTCAAGTAGTTCCTCTAGTTTCGTGTATACGGGGAGAAACGCACTCAATGCGCGGCCATATAGCTGCTTATCGGTGAGGACCACGACCAGCTTGGACAGTATGAGAGCATTCGCGATGTTGTGATGTCGCCTGGTAGCTTTACGCATCTCCAACAACAGGTCATATTTGTCTTCAGTCATTTCTGTTGGTCCTTTCTACAAAGACGGCGGGACGCAATCACACAGTCTTCTCGGACTTGCAGACCCGTGGAAACAAAGTCGACTGGCCCAGGACAAATACTTGAACGACATACCAATTCAGTAGCAGAACACATAGGCACGCGCCATATCTACATTCCAAGCCCTGCCATCACACTATGGAAGGCTCGGGGGTTTTGCTGTAGCAGCACTGCAGCAGCAGCAAGGGCGCATGTGCCAGCCTAGACACAAATGAAACTCTATGACGTCCATCTGCCTTCAGCACAGTACAAATGCGCGTAGTACTTCACCATCACCCCCGCACAAATGGGGTGATCACTCACACGCAAAACACCACCACTAGATATCAAGGAACCAACAGGGCGGTGCCAACATTGCACACCCGGCTGCATTGCTGCAGTACAAAGGGTAGACCCCGTCAATCAGCATCAACGTATTGACTGGTCAGTAACAAATGACATAAGTGCTTATAAGGGCCTAATTAGGGCCACAGTTTCCAGCTAATGCTGCACCTGCCAAGGCACAAGCCCGAGTGCGCCAACCATCCTGTAGCACCCAACAAATCTCATTGCTTGACAGGTCACATGCGTAGTCAACACGTTACAAGACAAGACACGATGACTGACTTTGATGAACTTCTATACAAACTATGCAAAACCCTTAGCATATCTTTCCCGCCCGTGTTTTGCTCTTCTTGGGCAGCAGCAGCTCCAGTGCCTTACCAGCTATCTTGCTGAACCAGAAGTAGTTAAGCAGGTTGAGTGACACGTTTGCTATTCTGTACCCCCAGATACCACTAGCAGGGAAGCCATTGGGCCGTGGGTGCTTCAGCTCAACCTCAGTGTCCATAAAGAACTGCAGTCAGCAAAAATGACAGCATACTTGTTGAATTACAGCAGCCACCTTTTGCTCAAAGCATGCAGTGGCCACATTGGCACAACTGCCTGGTATGCTGCAGCAATCAACACATCCACTGTAGGCATCCTGAATCTGATTGTAGCAGTTAACATAATGTTGCTACCTGCGCTTGTTGGTATCTAAGCAACCCAACCACGCAACCAGCAAACAAGCTGCGTATGACGTGCGACAGCATCAGCTGAGGGTTCCGATGCAATCACGACACTAGGTCAGCAGCAGGCTGATGCTCACCTTGTACGACAGCCATGTGCCCCACACGGGTCTACAAGCAAAGAAGACGAGCACCAGAGCCAGGCCATTGATCAAGTACGCCCGGCTCTTAGCTGCTCCTGCCTTCAGCATAAACCAGCGCAGATGGACAAAGGGAGTGCTCAGCTCCCACAGCAAGAAACCAGCACCTGCGCATTACCACAGCACAAACTGCCTGAGATCGATGCACACGGGGTCAATTGCGGCACCTGTTGACACTGCCTTTGCAAAGTGTCATGACTGTTGGTCTCAAATGCAGCACCTGATTCGCGGTCAGCTCTCAACCAGCTGCTGATGTTCAAAGGCTGGAATCCTGCTGCTTCCTTAGCTGTCCCAGTCGTGGACAGCACTCGTGTGTTTGCTGTGTATGCTGCGCAAAGCAAAGCACATCTACTGCTCATGGCATATGCAGCTGTCGGCTGATTTGGACTTGGTTGTCGCATAACAGCCATCCCACATGCAGCACCGCCCAACACAGACGACACAGCCACTGTCAAAGAATTCCCAGCAACCCTGTCTCACTCACCAAAGAAATGTAGGTAGAAAGAGTAGACAGCATAAGTGTACACAAATAAGCAGCACGCTGCATGTATAGGAAGGCTCCACCCTCTCGATCAAATCGCAGTATGACCACGATCAAGTCATACAGGAAGTAGCCGCTTGATATGAGGCACATCAGCGTGGACAAGTGAGTGTGGCCATAGATTGTGTCTTTGTTGACTGCGGGATCTAGCAACACCATGATGGCGATCGGTATCTGTAATGCATACCAGTCACAGCCGTTGCTCAGTGTAGTACATGGTGCGGGTGGAGCAGAGATCAGCAGCTGTTGATGACACTGGCCGCCACCATCTGTACTCGCCAGTCAGAGCTGCAACTACGTCAATGCGTCGGCTTGAAACCATCAGATGGCGCTGCTACTGACTGCAACAGCATTGTAGCAGCCTATGGCGCTGCAAGTAGGTCACAGCTGCAACGGCTAGCTGCGGGTGCTGCTAATCACTGTTCCTGCAACCCTGCAGTTGCCACGATCTCGATTTACCTTGGGGTGCCACGAACAATGGCTGCCTCAGAGTGCTTGCTTGCACCAATGCCTGGGCTAGCGCCCTGTGGCTGAGAACAGTGTACTCACCTGTATGGCATTGTGTATAGTGCTAACCAGCTTCACCACGCCAGACGTAACTGCTCTGGATGCCTCCCGCTGCCCTTTCTTGTGCAAAGGCGCCCCATTGGGATATATAGTTCTGTATATCCAACCTCGAGCAAGTATGTGCACCACTACCTCCAGCAACAGCCATGCCACGGCTGCAGGACAGCGTAACCAGCAGGCAGGACAGCATGTGTTCAAGTCCATGACCGGCACAATGCTGGCTTGAAAAGCTCCTTACCAAGCACACAAATCATGCAGTTTGGCTGAAGCAGCAAGAGCGTGCGAGAGTGCTACGGCACACCTGCAACCACCGGTCATGCTCGCAGTGACCCGTTGCCACTTACCCATCCCAACAATAGCTATGGTGGCCTCCTTGGAATTCATGCCACGTGGGTCCATCGTCTTGTATTTTCCCGTGTCCACGCCATGCATAAACCTGTCGAAGAGAGCAGTAGCATGCTCCATGGTCCCTAGCAGCTCCACTGTCCTTGGCAAGCTTCGTTGGGCCGTGCAACCACTATCTGATTTGCCCAGGAGCTCATGTCTGGGCAGAAAACGGTTGCAGGTACTCTGTCAATAACAGCCCGCACTTAACAGAACACGAAATTGTCTGCGGTCCTCTGCTGCGCATCAGCGGCCTTATCGGGGAATGTGTGTATATGTGTTGGGGTGTTTGCTGCTGCACGTCTGCCGGTAGGTCGCTGGATTGGATTCAAATATCGATCCTCGTCTGAGCTCTTCGCAGCAGCAGCTTCGGCCCTCTGAGTTTGTACAGCTTCTTCTCAATATAGGTGCTATTACATCTAGAGTGTATGGATATCCAGCAGCTTTGCGCAGTCCTTCAGGGCTGCTTGAGCGCCAACCAAGAGGAGCGCAAAGCAGCAGAGGCGCATTTGAAGCAGGTTGGCAGCCTCTTGCCCTCGTTTCAGTGGCTGTGGATTGGTTTGAACTTGATACTGATGTGCTGGGATTGACGCGTCTGCAACAGCATGAGCTAAGCAAGGGCCAGGTGGTCAACCTGCTGAGGGTGGCAGGGGAGCCAACTGTAGATATCTCAGTCAGGCAAGTGGCCTCCATCTCCTTCAAGCAGGTCTCGAAGAAGTACTGGGAGCCAGAAAAAGGTGTGCATGCGGTTGCCCGCCAATTCAGCAAGGTCTGTTGTCCTTGCTTACAGCTGTAGCGGCCGCCTTTTGACTACCAGCAGTTGCCATGAAGCGACTTGACGCTGCCATGGTGCGCAGTAGGTCTTGTCCGTCGCTGAAGCTTGCTGTTCAAACACCTCCACCGCAGATGGTGCTCCTGTACTGGCAGCAGATGACAAGCAGCTTGTGCGTGAGCACCTGCTGGAGGCTATCATTAGGTGGGTGGCAGCAGATGAGTATCTTTGTATCCGTAGGTCAGGGCTGTCACCTGGGGTGACCGGTGCTGTGGTGTCACTCAGCTCACGCAGTCTCAGCAGATGACACAACAAGTACGGCTGCATAGCAGTGCACAAGCAGACCCCTGTTGGACCTGGACTGCCTGTCCTGCATAGTGTTAGGCTGGTGGCCTGCACCCAACTTCGGTTAGCTGGCTTGAGGTTTACATTGCACCTGACCTGACATTGCTGTTACACGTGTTTCAGGGCTCCTCACATCATTCAATCTCAGCTGTCTGAGGTGATGACGACAGTTGTGTACTGTGATTACCCGCAAGCCTGGCCAGGACTGCTCGAGACAGTCATGGGACACCTCACAAGCAATGTGAGCACTTGAACAACACCTTGAAACCTAGCAGTACTGGCACAGTAACGCTCGGGCTACCACAGCAGCAGCTTGGTGCATAGAGTTGAGCTGATCGGCATACATGCAGTGCTAGTGCACTGTCAGCTGCATATACAGAGATACTGCATGCAAAGCAACTGTGGCAGCAACAGAAGCATCATATTGATGGGCAGTAGGCGTACTTCTGCAGCAGATGCAGCAGAACAGCGGCCTTGTCGGCAGCAGTAAAAGCAACCTCCAGGCAGGAACATCAGCGGCAGCAGCAGCAGTGGCGGTGGCAGCATGCGACAGCAATCACAGCAGAAGCTGAACCTGGACTTATGACCACACCAATCTCCAGTTGCAAACAGCAGGATGATCGCTGCAGAAGCGGTTGCAGCGTATATAGCTGACATTGTGCCAGCAGCAGCCAAGACTGGCTATAAACAGTCTCTACACAGCAGCTGCATGACTCCCAATAAGGAACCAAAGCTGCAAGTTGCAGCAGGTGCAGAGTGGTTGCAAGCAGCTGGTACAGCAGCACAGCAGGGCAGCAAGTCAACAGCAGTATCAGCAGCTTGTGGAGCTGTAGCAAATGCAATGTAGCCAGCAGATGGGAGGAGATACTATTAGCTGTGTTCTCAGGGTTTGCAAGCGCAATTGGAGCTGCCGCCTAACACTTGCCTTCTGCTGTGTTGTGCAGGACCATGCGCGCATGTATGGAGGCCTGCTGGTGTTGCGTGTGCTGACGCGGAAGTATGAGTTCAGGGACGATGTAAGTGGGATCGCAGGGCAGCAAGCAGTGACACCAGTTCAGGGTTTAGGTTTAAAGTAGTACCTAGCAGTTCATAGCAAGCAGCTGTTATCAGGAGGCTTTACAGACAGTGAACAAGAGCTGTACATAGCATGCTTCATGCGTTGTTGTCATTCCTTGCAAAGGCTTCTGTCTTGGCCATGTGGCACCACCATTCATGCCGCTGCAAACCCACGTCATGTTAGAATGTCAGCGGCAGGTGCGTTTAGAAGTGACAAAGTACAGAAGGCTGGTGACAAGCAAGGAGTCACCCCAACTGCTGTTACCAGGAGGTTGATGCTTTTGTAAGTGCAATGAGTCATGGCTTACACAGGAGTCATATCTGTGCTGTTTGTGTTGTGCAGGAGGAGCGTGCCCCGCTCACACCCATTGTGAATGGCAGCTTCCCCGTGCTGCTGGGCCTCATGCAGCAGCTGGTGGCTGACAGCAGCTCAACACAACAGGTGGCAGAGTTCATGAAGCTCATTTGCAAGGTACAGGCAGCTGTCTGCTGCCACAGAATTGCTTCCAGACCCACTGTTCAGCTGGTAGTCGCACAGTGGCAGCACAGGCTTTTTGGTTATATTGGCAATATTGCTTGTTCCCCAAGTGCTTCAGCTTCAGCCAACAGTTGCAGCCTGGCTTATCCCTGGTTAAATGAGTACAGCATGGCCCGCAGAGTGAATATGCAGCCCCCTGGAGCAAACTGCAGATACAATCACCGAGTGTCTCAACTGGGCGTGTTTGCACCTGTTGCAGATCTTCTGGAGCGCCACCTTCATGGCCGTGCCAGATATGCTGCTGCAGCAGGAGCAGTTCAGCGGGTGGATGATGTGCTTACATCAGGCCATGAGGCGACCCCTGCCATGGGTGAGTTGGGGTAGCTGCTTGGCTGGCTGGTATGTCATGTGTTGTCCTGTTCGCTTTCTTATGCTGCTGATGTATGCAGCTGCCTCTGAATCACAGCTTGGAGAGGCGGTTGACACCAAGCTGCAATGTTTGTGGTTCCAGGACACAGTAGTGGCCATATCAGCAGAGTTATTGCCGTCGATGAATGGTTTGCTGCTTTTGCACATGGCTTCCTTGATGCTCGATGTGTTACTTCAGCAGTAGTAGGGATCTGCTGTTCTGGCATTGTGGTGGCCTATGACGATCTCCAACACACAACCTTATCTACATTACATGATCCTCTGTGATTAAGCTAGTTTCTGAGGCCACCACAAGTGCTCAGCGACTTTTGCTCAAGCTCCTGTGCCACAAGCTGCAATGTCTATTCCTGGCTTACTTATGCATCCGCTCCCCGACCAGAGATACACATGTCAGGGGAACAGGATTCTGCATTCTGAAAAGGCGGTATTCTTAGCACTAGCAAGTGCTGTATTGCCATGTCACAGGCACGTTGTTCTGTTTGTAGCTTATACCTGTGTGGCTCAACTTGTGATGCGGCTGGCAAGATTTGCTTTATCATTTGACTCCGCCTGCAGGACCAGCTGCCTGCCAGTCTTGATGACAGGCGCAAGTGGATCTGGTTCAAGGCACTCAAGTGGGTGCTGCACATCACATACAGGCTGTTCAACAGGTGAGGCAGGGATGACCTGGCAGGTGGCAATGTAGCATGACTGCTGAGGAAAGAGTTGTGTCTCAAACTGCAGGTCTGCTGTACCTTGTGCAAGCCGATAAGACAGTTTCTCGGCATATATGGCACGGAGTGCGTGTTTTGCTGTGCATGTTGGTGGCGGGGCTGATGATCTCAGGGCGCTGCTATCACCTACTAGTCAACTCCTGCAGACCCCATTGCAGAGTTTTGCACTGACAGGCATGTTGCTGTCATGTGCATCTGGTGTAGGTATGGTGAGCCACGCCTCTGCAACCCAGGGAATGACCAACAGTTTGCTCAGTTGTTTGAGGTGAGGCAGCATGAGATGCAATAACACTGGTATATCTTCAGCAGCTTAATTGCAGGATCCTTATTACATACTACGCAAGGTGGTGGGTATCATGGTGTTATGACACAATGTGTAAGAGGCACAACTCCAGAGTCATGCAGCCCAACACCTGCTCACGCAGTTTTTGGCCGCAGCATGCAGTCTTGCGCCATCTGCATGCCACCTCACCAGCTCGCTGGATGTATGATTGTACACGGATGTTACATAGCTGACGCGACCGCCGACTGGTTTGACTTTGCGCACCTGTCCATCCCTGCAGAGCCATGTCAGCAGTCAGTTCCTTGAGGACCAGCTCCATGTGTTACACCCGCTAGCAGCTGGGCAGTACCTGTCACCCCGTGTCAGCAACCTGGCACTGCAGTACCTCACCAGGGCCATTGAACAGAAGGGCACTTACAAGCAGCTGAAGCCTCATGTAGACGGCCTACTCAACCAGGTGAGTTGCACTTGTCTTCCACAGGCACGGGCTTTGCTTTCGTGAGCTCTGCAGGTAGACGTGCAGTTGATCCTGAGCTGCTGATGGCTGGTAAAAGCTTTCATGCATAGTGCAGTGCATACAAGGAGCAGAAGCATTACTCAGCTGCGCATAGTGCTGCCCTGCAGCCTGTACTGGTGTTTGACAGAAGGATGTGATACCCATGGCCTCCTAAAATACCCGCCACTTGCGCACTTTGTGTCCAGGTTGTGCTGCCTCTGTTATGTTTTGATGCTGAGGATGCTGAGCTGTGGGAGGAGGACCCACAGGAGTTCGTCAGGAAGGTAGGACTATTGTGGTCTGGTAATCTATCTCGTGCAGTGAGACAGTATAGAAGGGGCTGAGGTGTGCGAACATTGACTGCCATGGCCAGAGCTTGCATGATTTGAAGGGTTCCAGTGCAAACATATTCTTGAGGCATACATTTCAACCAACTGATAAACCTGTATCCAGGCTTGTCAGCGACTATGCAGGATGATTAGGTGCCTCACATGTCACTTGTTGCACATCGGTATGTTGCAAAGCACGGGTATGCTTGCCAAATTGCATCACTGGCTTGTTGAAAAGGCATGCTACATCATCTCAATCCCAGATCCAATTGTCGTTGCCATCTGCAGGGCTATGATGTCTTGGAAGACATGCTCGGCACCAAGACAGCAGCAGCCAACTTTGTGTCAACGCTGGCGCAGAAGAAGCCCAAGACCCATCTGCCTGCTCTGATGGCTAGACTAGTAGAGGTCATGAACGCTCACGCTGCTGCTGTCAAGGCAGGCAACGTGCCTGTTGAGCTGGCCAGGCAGATGGATGGAGCCATGCTTGCTATAGGGTCACTCAGCAGCACACTCAAAACCAGGGTGGGTGCAGCAGCTGCTTGAATTGGCATTGCATCAGGTCATATGCATTCGCTATGTCCGGCACGTAGCATCAATCAATCAGTGCTGCATCTGGCTCCAAATGACGTGATTTGAGCTTCCTTGTCAATGCGCTTTCCCGGCAAGACAGCAATGTTAAGCCATACAGATGAAGGTACTATCAAGTCACTAGTCAGCAGCCCACTGTGACTGTCAACAGGCTCCAACAGGCTCTTTTGACAGTGTCACAATTTGGGCGTCCGTACTTTCACGTTGTGTTTCCCACAGGAGCCTTACCGCAGCCAGCTAGAAGCCATGCTAGCTGCCCATGTCTTGCCCACCTTCAACTCCCAACACGGTCACCTGCGTGCCAAGGCCTGCTGGTTGGCCAAGGAGTTTGCTGACATACAGTTCAGTGAAGGGGGCAGTGGAGCGGGGCCTCTGTTCAACACAATGCTACAAACTGTCATACATGCACTGCATGACAGGTGCGGCCAGCAGCCAGATGCTGATTAGGCACAGCCTAATCTGATAACCCTGCGCAACTGCATAGCCAGCAACACCAACTGAAAGCGCCTGGAACGTGCTGGTTGGAGCCCTCTGATGTTTTAACAAAGCAGATTGCATGGTTGACAGCAAGCATGTGATGACAGAGGCTACTAGCATGTCTGTATGTTGCTGACAGCTTGTCGTTGGCTTGCCGCTACATCTCCACACAAATCAAAGCGCCGTGCTGTTTGCTGAATGCAGTGAGTTGCCTGTTCGTGTGGAGGCTGTGATGGCTCTACGCAGCTTTGTTGAGGAGCTGGCTGATGTGGCACCTCTCAAACCAGTGCTGCCACAGCTCATGGACAGCATATTCAAACTCATGAATGAGGTAAGCTGTTGCCAACACACACCAGCTCATGCAGCAAGTGGGCGTTTCTGCATGGCCCACCCTGCCAGCTTGGGGTTGCTCTGTGGCAGCTGCCTGCTGTATAGTTCACTCTGATGTGTGATTCTGTCCTAATCAAAGTTTGGCAGTAAACACTGTCAGGGAGATTGCACAGGCTGTTTCTGTGTTGCACATATGCTTCCAAGAGTGCACTGCATCTGTGACCATTCTCAAAACCGTGCAGTCCCTGCCTGCAATCATATAAGCAACAGATCGCATCTCGCTCACAGCACCACTTTTGCAGAAGCCTTGTCCTTATCGCACTGTCAGATTTGACTGAGCTGCTCTCAGTCTCTGCACTCATTGCACTGTCAGTAGTACTGAGCTCCTCGCATCTCTGCACTTTCAGGTTGAGAACGAGGAGCTAGTATTCACTCTTGAGGTGGTTGTTGACAAGTTTGGTGATGACATTGCGCCATATGCTGTCAATCTGGCCCGCAACCTGACAGCAGCATTCTGGAAGTACAGTGGACAAGCAGATGGGGATGAGGATGCTGACGAGGACGACCAGGGTACGTGGCTAGGGGTCAAGACGGCACTCCCAGATCCTGCTCAACATGCAGATCTACAGTGGAGTTTTTTTGCTGGCTAGCATCCATGGCACGATGTGAAGTCCACAAGCAGTCGTAGAACATTGTCGGTTTATGCAGGATCGCATCGAATCGACGTTTGCTCTTGCAATTGATGGTTATGTGCAGCAGTGTACTTCCAACCTGTGGTCTGTTGTTGCTTTCTTGCAGCTGCTGTTGCTGCTTATGGCTGTCTAAAAGCCCTCAACACACTGCTTGATGGTGTCTCTGAGATGAAGCACCTGCTGCCTGTGCTGGAGGAGATCATCTACCCCATCATGGCCAAGTGTCTCAGCAGTGATGGCCAGGACGTGCTGGAAGATGTTCTGGAGCTCCTCGCATACTTCACATACTTTGCTGGTGAGGCTTGTAGCTATGCTGGAGCGTATTGTAAACAGGTACTGGGTGCACATCCTGGAGAAATCTTGAAGTGTTTGTGTCCTGTGTGGTGAGGTGCAAGCCAGCAAACAACACAGCCGGTTGTGTTTGCTAGTTTCTATCAGCACGTGATGCAGTCAACTGATGTTTGCGCCGTAGACTTGCCAAACTCTTACTGCTTGTAACCTGAGGCAGTCCAGCAACAGATGAGGAGCTGCACAGCTGTCAATCTATTCTGCTGTTACGAGGTGGCTGCTGCTGTGTTGTGCTGTGTGTACAGAGCTGTCTCCCCGCTTGTGGTCTTTGTGGCCTCAGCTTCATGCGCTGGTGATGGACTTTGGCATTGACTACTGGGAGAACATACTCATACCTCTGGACAACTTTGTCAGCAGGTGTGTCTCAAACTACAGGACAGCACTGGCATACTAGTGTTTGTCTTCTACTCGGTTGTCTGCTGTGGTGTGTGGAGTGCTGCTGTCACAGCTTTGCCGGGCACAGCAGAGTGCCTGTAACTGACAGGGGAGCCAGTTTAGGCCCCGGGCTCGAGTCATCTAGCCATGGCCGTTGATTGACCATCAAGCCCAGTCATACCCACCTCACACCCTTAGTAATCGACTGTCTGTGTTCGATGATGTAGAGGCACTGATGTGTATCTAAGCAGCAGCAACCCGAACTACCAGGAAAGTGTGTTCACCATGGTGCAGCACACACTGACAGGTGACTTTGATGAGCTTAACGTGATCGCAGCAGTCAAGCTCATGGAGGTGGTGCTGCAGAACTGCACAGGCAAGGTAAGGGGTTTGTCAGCGATCGGGTTGTGGGCGCCGAGATGCTGGAGACTAATTGAGTGTTGGTATGAGGGTTCGTGCGTGTGGGGAGTGGCGGGATTATAATGCACCCTGCGAAGTACCAAGGGTGGTCATGGCAGTAGACTGGGCCATGCAGATAAAAGGCAACAAATGAAAATGGCTACCTGCTACCTTGGCGTAGTGCTGGAGGTCCTGTTCAGTGCACCTGCCGCCTGCACTCCCAGCATCACAGCCAACACAGTGACACAGTGTGTGCTGTCCGCCCCTTTCAGGTTGATGCCTGGCTCCAGCCGTACCTGCAGTTAGCACTGACCAAGCTGAACACAGCAGAGAATAGGCTGCTGAAGGATGAGCTGCTGCTGCTGGTAGCCAACGCCCTCTACTACAATGCAGGGGCCACATGCGCCATACTGCAGCAGCTGGGGGCACTGCAACAGCTGTTCGCCATGTGGTTCTCATTCATCTTTGCACGAAGGTGAGCAATGGGTGGAGACATCGATGCTTACATTGCCTGCCACTTGAAACAGTTGATATGGGTTGCTAGTGTGCTTTTCCTGTGCAGTAAGTATCTCCAGAAGTAGGCCGCAGCTGGGTGTTATAGAGTCCTGAGTTGGTTTATGGACCTGTGTGTTGCTCTGCACAGGAAATAAACTGGTGTCTGATCACCTACTGTGCTGGCATACTCACTTGAGGTCTTGTCCTCATCCATTAAACCCCCAACATTGGGTGGCTTCACGTATGGTAAGGCCAGGCAAACACAGCCCCACTCTGACATGTTATTGCGTCTTGTGCATTGCAGTAAGCGTGACAAGCCCGCTCACTTCAAGGGCCAGCAAGACAAGAAGGTTGTAATCCTTGGACTGCTAGCCCTCCTAGGTCTGCCAGATGGGGCCTTACCAGCTGAGATCTCTGCTGGCCTGCCCCAGCTGCTGTCAGGGCTAGTCCGGCTGCTGGTGGATCTCAAAACACAGCAGGAGGCAGCAGCAGAAGCAGCAGATGGAGATGATGAGGAGCCAGACGAGGTTGGTGGCAGTCTTGACGTTGTAACTTGGGCCAAAGCAGAAATATCTCTGCATCGTGTGGAGCACTGTCATTAGAGATGGTGTTGGCTTGACTGACCGTGCTGCTTGTTTTGGTTTTGCTGCGAGCGGATTGGCCGTTCCGGCCCGGGGGCTGCCGAGCACCTCATAACCCATCTCTGCGACGTCTCGTCTTGTCGCGCAGGATGTCGAGGCTGATGATGGCGACGACGAAGATGCAGCAGATGACGGGCAGTTTGAAGAGGACGATGCCTATATGAAGCGGCTACGCAAGCAGGCCATGAAACTACTACGCGGCGATACGGCCGAAGACGAAGAGGACTCGGACGACTGGACTGACGATGGTGAAGAGACGATCGGCACACCACTTGACGAGATCGATCCATTCGTGTCATTTGCTGACGTGCTCGGCGGGCTGCAGAGCGCTATGCCTCAGCGGTACCAGGCGCTGGTGGCTGGCGCTGACGCGGGCGTGATCGGGGCGCTGCAGGGAATGAGCGAGTATGCAGCGCAAGTCAAGCAGAGAAAGGCAGCAGAGGCAGCACAGCAGCAATGAGCGGTAGAAAGTACGGTAACGTGCGAGCATCGACCCTTTGTGCGGGGCTGCGTTGGGGGTTTTGCTGTTTGCTGCAAGGCGGGAGGGGGGGGCTGACTCGCCGGCGGGTCTTGGGCAGAAGCCCAGCTCCTGTGCTCCAAGCTGCCTAGTGTGTTATTAGGCAGATTGTCTTAGTGCTACAGTAGCAGCATGTGCGGATGATGAGAATAGGCTTCTGCTGGTGACTTACAGGGCTGTGAGGTGTCTTGTGATGCGGGGTTTTGCCATACAGTGAAAAGCAAAGGGGTTTAACAGTCCACGCAGAGCGAGTGATGCTGCGCAATCAGTGCGGGGTACTCGGTGTCCGTGTTTCTGCAACCATACAGGAGGGTCATTGTCTGAGTCGTGTGGGAGAGCTTTGTCTCCCAACATTCTGTGTGTGGGCGAGGTGCTCGGTGTGCTGTCCAATGCTTGACGGGTTCTCAGGTAGTTTGTATAGAACAGCAGCGGCAGACGGCACTCAGCATTTGCACTAACAGGTGGCTGCTGATCCCATGTCCATGGTGCATGCATTGCGCAATGATGGTTGTCCATATGATGGTAGCAGGGTACCTGGCATTGTGCTGTGTGTGGGTTCTCGCAGTATCCTTTCTGACTGGATGTCAATGCCACCACTAGCTCCTTTCGCTACCGGTATTTGTGAAAGTGACTGTGTGTTTCGTGTGCAACTAGGGTGTGCCTGGCTATCAGTGTCTGTCATCCCTGAAAATGAGTGTGTGTCTGGTGATTTGCTGCTGTAGCCGGTCTCATGTGAGTGTTAGCTGCATCTGTTGTGTGGAGGGTTTGGGCGGCCATCAAATGTCCGGCCATGCTGTCAGTTAGTCACATGAACCAGGTGGGAAAGCCTGCAGCTTTAGGTGCCTGGTGCCGGTACATTGGCAAGTGTCAAGGAAGCGGCCCTAGGGATGCACTAACACCATAGGCGTTCATTGTGGAGATGGTACCGTACGGTACAGCAGTGGTAGTGCAGCAGCAGTGGCAGTGCAGCATGTCACCGGTCGGCATGTGACAGGAGCTTAACCTGATACTTTCCTGCGCCAATCGCGCTGGTTCTTGGTGGTTGCTGGCTTTGCATGTTCAGACTACCCCGCGCAGCATTTCGTGTCGGATTTCCGACATTGCAGTACATTTGGTCTTGTGGCAGCCACGGTCCATCTAGTGTGCCCGTCCATGCACAGCTTACATCAGCCAGGACGACATGGCTTGACGGTTGCGGCCAGGCGCGCGGCATGCCTGAGGACTAGCCAGCTGATGCACATCTCTTGCAGGCAAGCCCTTGCGTTCTGGCGATCCGGCTATGCCACAGCTCCCCACGGCTGACCAGTGGGGTATTTGCTATCTATTTGCCACTCAGAGTGCACGACTCTGCCCAATCAGAAGCAGGAAATCCACAGGGAGTCATGCAGCAGGCTCGTCCTCGGAGACCTGTAGTTACTGCTTTCATCAGGCGAGATGATGGCAAGCTCTTAGTCGTCAAGCGAAGTGATATGGTAGGCTAGCAGTGTGGTAGTCCTTGACACGCAGCTGAGCATTGTGCAAGATGCATCAACAGCTGTGCCAGGCGCTGTAGCAGCAGAACAAGTTGCAAGGTCTTTGGCGGTCACTGAATCGCCGGCTCCAGTGTCTTGCATCGGATTTGCCAGCACACCGAGCGAGTGTTGCCAGGCAGTAAATCATTGCACGTTCCAGCACCTTCTGGTACTGCCTTTGCTGTCTGATGTTGTGGTGTGGGTTGCCTGCCAGGTCAGCACCTACCAGCAGCATTGGGGAGGGGTGAGTGGTGGAGTTGAGGGCTCTGAGTCACTACTGGACAGAGCACTAACAGAGGTTAGGACTCGAAGTTTTTGCCATAAATAGCAGCTTTCCGTCCTCCAGAAACAATGAGCCCAGTTGCTCCAGTGCAGCAAAGACAGCCGAGTGTAGCCGCTTGCAATGTAAGCTCTCTGGCAGTGCCGACAACACAAGCCGTCACGCGGGCAGCTACTTTATCCTACTCAAAGCGCATCACATCCCCCGACAGGCATTCCAGCAGCAGTTTCTGTGGGCATTTGTGATGAGTGCAAGCTTTTACAAGAGTCCCAGTCCCTATGTTAACAAATGCAAGGACCCCTTGCCTTAACTGTCTGCAGATTCTAGAAGAAGTGGGTCTGGCCCCGCAACAGCTACAGCTGGTTTGTTTTGGTCGGCCTCTACCTGTTGATGATGGCCGGAAGCACTTCCTGGTGTATCCATTCCTGTTCCAGCTGGTTGACCCAGCTGCACAGGTCACTCTCAACTGGGAGAATGTGGGATATGACTGGGTACCGCCAAGGTGCGTGAGCTGTTTGAGGGATGGGGTTCAAGAGTGCACTGCTGTTGTACTAGCAGGCTCTGCACAGGTGTCTAGGCAGCGCCATCAAAGGCTATTGAGGCTGCCGGCCCATCACCAATGTGTGCGATGGCAAGTGATAAGCATACATGCCATTGAATATATCAGCTGCTGCAGATGTCTGGTCGGTGTCAGACTGGCCAGCTCACTGACATAGCTGATGGCCTGCGGCAGTCAGCTTGATCACTGAGTTACGTAGACCGGAGAAGTATCTAACCAAATCCTCAGTAAAGCATCTGCATACAATGTCTTCTTGCCTGGGTGTTGCCAAAAGCTAGACATCTGTTGGCATACTGACATCATGTTGGTAAGCACGTGCTTGCTTTGTCTGTCTGCAGCGGCATACCTCAGTTGCAGCATGTGCCTTTGCTTCCAGAGACAGTCAGGCGCCTGCTGCTGCCACCTTACATGCAACAGCATGTAGACTACCTCAAAACAGACCGCCAACACGGCGCTGCCCAGTTAGCAGCCTACGTGACCAATGCTGTACGAGCCGCACTCGTGCATGAGGAAAAGTCCGCACAGCAGTTGAAGAATGGTGGCAGCAGCAGCAGTGGTGGTGTGGGCGCAAACGTGCAACAGCAGCAGCAGCAAGGGAAACCAGTACAGCCAACCTTTGATGGTTTCATGGAAGCATATACCAACTTCTGTTTCCACATGGCAGTAGCACGTCCTAGTATGGCTGCTGTTGCCAATGCTGCAGCTGATGTTATGCTGCAATTGCAGCGGGAGGTAGCAGCAAGAGCAGATGCGTTTGAACCAACCGTGGGCTTAGCAAGGTGCGACATCTGCATGATGTACTATGCTTCAAAGCCTACTGCTTTGCCACATGTGCTAAGATGTAGACTTGCCAGTCTGGGCCGGCAGAGGCAAAGTCGCTGCTGCAGCAGTACAAACGCACCAACAGTGTGGTGTCTAGTCCTGCCATTTGAGAGATTTGCAAAAACTATAAGCAGTCAGGTCTTTCTTGCTGGGCATGTGCAACAGCGAACAGTTTGTGGTGTGCGTGCATATGCAGGTTGGCTCTGTCTGATACCGTTAACAAGGCGACACAGCAGCTGCAGCAGCAGCAGTCTGCCACTGTTGCCAACACCGCAGCGGTACTTCAGCCTGGTATGTGTGTTATGACAACATCACTCTCATCAACAGTAGCAGCAGCACTCATCAAGGCACACCAGCAAGCCCTGGCAGCTGCAGCAGCAGAGCAAGGCAGTGAGCTGCCAGCATCACTCTCCCCGGTGAGCAGCATGATGAAGAGCATGGCTTGGGTGTGTGTGCCGGTGTTTGAGTCATGATCTGTTTTGAACCATGTAGTCAACAATCACGTACGTATTGAGAGGGCTACCATGCACAAGTAGCCCTGAATGATGGATGTGAAGCTAGCATCGTATGTCCATGGTACATTGGTATTGATCAGTCTCCTCCAACAGGACTGCAGTCGCCGTTGTCCCTCCAAACCCATCACTTATCTTGGCTTCTGTTGCTTCGTATCGCCATATGCAGGGTCAACCTGAGCAGCAGCATGCTCAACAGTCTGCAATCTCAGCTGCAGTGTCAGTAGGTGCATCACCAGATGTCCCAGCCAGCTCAGCACACACAGCAGGCCGTACTTCCAGCCGCGGTAATTATCCATCTTCAATCGACTTTCAGAGCTGGGATGAAGCTGATGTAGATGATCCAAACTTCTGGCCCAGCAGTAGCGGGATTGGGCGGCAACAGGGAGCGAACAGCAGCTGGGTTGCCGCGCTCGGGGCGCGGCATCGAGCGCGGCTCGCTGCAGCTAACGGACCGGGGTCGAGTACGCGACCGGCAGATTCCTCGCAGCTGGCTGGTAGGTCTGGCATTTCCGTGGTGGTGTGCGAATCGCGGCCGCTGTGCGAGGGCGCGATCATGGCGCGTCAGTTGGCAGCGGCGGGCTTAGACGTAACACTCATAACAGACGCTCAGGCCGGCGTTTTCATCGACAAAGTAGACTTACTGCTGTTGGGTGCTGATGCAGTGACACCTGCCGGCGTTGTTAACAAAGTGGGCAGCAGGCTGATGGCACTAGCAGCTAAGGCAGCAGAAGTGCCAGTAGTAGCAGTGACAGATAGTTTGAAAATATCACCTGGCCCTGTGTCTGTTGCTGCATTGCCCAATACACACTTGTCAGCTGGAGAGGAGGAGAAAGAAGTCCAAGAGGTGTCAAAGGTCTGGGACACAGAGCTAGTACAGCAGCTACAGGCGTACATGCAGCCTGGCAAACACAGCAGCAAACCGGCAGGTGGTGTACACACAGCTGAGGCACCTGCAGGACCTGCTCAACCAGCAACAACTCCCCAGACTGGTGATTCAGGCGCAGCAGCTCAGCCCAGTGGTAGCAGTGAAGGCAACAACGCCAAAGGCAGCATCAGCATTCGCAATGTATACTTTGAGTCAGTGCCACTAGACTTATTGAGTGCATTGGTTACTGATAAGGGTGTGCTAACAAGTGCTCATGTGGCTCATATGATTAAGCAGCGAGTCAAGGACTATCAGAAAGCTTTTGGCTTGACTGTGCCTGGGGACATGCTGTCTTCGTGAACTGTTGTGCATGTTTGGTAATTCGTTATTTACGGTGTTTGTGGTAACTAGTATGGTCACACGCAGCGCTGTGTTGTGCAGCAGCTCGGCACAGCCCTGACATTGGCAGTGCTGTGTTTGTGGCTGTGGTTGGCCATTGTTATGGCTCTGCTGGGTTGTGGCACCTGAGCCTGCAGTTCATACTGGCTAAGCACTGATTGTCTTCAAACTTGTCTCAGTATGTAGCGTGACACATGTACACACGGGTGCTGCAGCACACACTACAAGTAGGCTGCATAGGTTGAGATGTGGCTGACAGGCTATGACAGCTGTAGTGCTGAGCACCGGCAGTGTTGGCAGCAGCGTCTTTGATGCACAAAGGCAAGCGTTCCAGCTTGTTGTGCATTCCATTCTGCATAATGGCAAGCCAGCTTTGTCTACCAGCACGCATGCTTTTGCCTTTAATTCATGCTCCCTTTCAACTCAAACTATCATGAAGTTTTACTTCTGTTTTCTGCTGGTTCTCCTGGCGAGCCTTGTGTCAGCTACTTTGAATCCAGGGTTTAGGTCAACAGTGTAGGGCATACCTGTGCGCTGCAATGTCTCCGCACAGCACGCAGCGCTGATCATCCACGTCGACCGTTTCACTGTGATTACTTTGTGCTGGTGTAGGTCGGCCCTACTTTCGTGGGGTTGCTGTCCATCTCTGCTGTGGCAAGCAGCTTGTGATGGCTTGTGCACAGGCGAGGGTGCTTTCTGGCGCTGATGCTTCTACATCAGGAAGGTGCCATCCAGTACAGCCGTTGTATTCAGGCCTCAGTTGCATTGCACGGCATGCAGCCTTTCAATCGTCTCGAGTTGCGCATCCCCAACGACAACTCTGGCTCGCCGCTGCCAAAGGTCCTGCAAGACAGCAACGCACGGAGTTACCAACTGCGGAGAATGCCAAAATCAAGAAATCCTTATACGTGTCAAGCAGTGTAGACTTACGGGGCTGCCCGCCTCAGGACCACCCAGAGTTTGCTGTGATAGGCCGCTCAAATGTGGGCAAGTCGTCCCTGATTAATATGTTAACGCAGAACAGCAAGCTTGCAAACGTCTCCAAGGAACCAGGTATGCTAGGGGTCCTGCAAGCAGCGATTCAGCAGTTCAGCTGTACTGTCAAAAGAGCAGCAGTACCAGCAGGTTGTGCAGGACCAACATGAAGACTGCTGTGGTTGCTTGTGACCTTTTGCGCCGCCCGATGTGTGCAGGAATGACAAAGACCATCAACCATTTCTTGATCAACGACAGCTGGTACTTGGTGGATCTGCCAGGCTATGGGTGAGCAGCCCACATTTGGGGCAGTCACAGCTGTCGCAGTGGCTGATTGGCCTGCCAGGTCAGCGATAGCAGCTTGAGCACTCGTACCCAGCCGCTTATTCGCATCCAGCCACAGCCCAGCCTGGGTGAGCATTTGCAGTGTAGCATGTCAGCGGTTTGTCCACTCGCCATCAACACTCACTGCTCCATGACCGCTGTCTGCAGCTACGCCAAGACAGCCGGCAAGTCAGCCCGCGAAGACTGGCTCAGCTTTACCAAGCAGTACTTTCTGAAGCGCAAGGCCCTGGTGGCAGTGCTGCTGCTAGTTGATGGGAGTATACCCCCACAAAGGATTGATGTTGAGTGCGCTAACTGGCTGGCAGAGTCGCAGGTGCGTCATGGACTACGCCATGATGGCATGTGTACAGCTTCAGGGCGGGGGGGAAGGGGTTGTAGCACGTGAACTTGCAGCCATCAAATAACCAAACCCTGGCTGGCAGCATTGAGCATTGGACCTGCACATCTCTAACAAGCAAGCGTTATACTGCAGGGCCTGCTTGATGGTACACAGCTATGAGAAGTGGGAACTCAACTTGAATGTTGTCAGCGCAGTATCAAAGAGTGGGCTGTGTGCATAGCCTCAAAGTCAGAGCTGAAACCATGAATAAGCGTTGGTAATATCACTGATGCTGCTTCATTATCGATATGTTCATGCTGCAGGTGCCATTCGCCATTGTATTCACAAAGTGTGACTCGCGCAAGAAGGCTGGGCCCACCCCAGCAGCCAACATGAAAGCATTCAAGCAGGAGTTATTAGAGGAGTATGAAGCATTGCCAGATTGCTTTGAGACAAGCAGTGCAGAGGGCTGGGGGAGGGCTGAGGTGCTCAACTATCTAGCATCACTGCGGCAGTTGGAAAAGATAGAGGGGGATGACTTCTTGTGAGGACTGGTGTGTGGTATGTGCTACGTGATGAGATGACATACCACCATGCTTTGTAGACCATGACGTCTTTCTCTGAGTCAGGACGAATACTTTCTGGTCTATATTTCTCATATTAGGGCGCATAGTCTTCTGCTGGTGTTGACCCCTCGCGGTAATGAAACCGGCACCGCTGCTCTAGCCAGCCATACACTAGCGTATTGCAGCCACTTAAAAGCTATTGGAGGCCCTAACAGCTGCGTCCGCCTCTGGTACATGGAGCAATATGCTGCATGAGACCTTGCGCGGCCGTGGGGGTGGTATAGCTGGTGAAAGCACCTCCATTATCTACTTGTTTCGATTATAAATGTATACGGCAATCAGGTGGCTTACAAAGGGCTTGAAAGGGTATTTAGCAGCGGTTGACAAACTGTCCGATTTACACGACGTAGGTCGAGCGTCTCGTCCCTGCTGCTGCTCAAAATAGTTACTTTAACACTTTTCAAGCATATGTGCGCACGCTTTCAATCCTTAGTGAGCTCTCAAGAAAGATCGCGAGTGCGGTACCTGGTGACACCCTGTCTTTGGCAGCTTTCTTCTGTCAGTAGCAGCCCTGTAAGTGCTAGTGGGCGCTATATAATGCTAGCTGAGGTACTTGGGCGCAAACTAATAGAAGCAAAATCCCGCCGGAGCGCTTCTGTGAAGTGCAAACCGGCTTGCAGTGTAAACGAGGTACTAGGACAGTTTTTGAAAGCCATAGGCTTGCTGGATCAAGCGCACCAAGCACGCCTGACCTGCGTAACAGGTACCCGTGGTCCCGGACTTCAATGTAATAGAGCGCTTTTCCCCGCTAAGGCGCTTTCACAGGGGGAACTCAAGCTTCCTGGCCATTCGGCCAGCAGGGGTCCAGGACTATGCGCCCTAATCATACTGAACGACACCGGGCCCCGCAATAGATACGCTGTCACCTGAGCTACTTCAGAGGTCAATGTTCTTGCACCTAACATGCATAGTCCCTGCATGTGCAGCTGAAACATGCTGCCACCTGTTGTGTCACGCTTTGAAAGAGTCATAAGCACCCGGTGCCTGCAAGCTGTGAACGCATAGCTGCTAGCTAGTAGGCATAATGGATTATGTTGGGTACCACCCATGGCATCTGTTAGGTATAAATCATGACTGACTCATGACATCATGATTTTTCGGCTTTCCAGAAGAGCATAGTGTGCTTCTGCTTTTTATTTCTGCTCGTTATTGAGTGTCCACTGGACACTCAATAGTTGGCAACTATTGCGATTTTGTTACTCCTGTTATAGTGAAAGTATAGTGTGCTCGGGCGATGTTTTTTGGACTATGTGCTTTGCAAGCTCGGCATGAGACCGTGACAATGTCTTTCAAGCAGATCAGTTGCACCAATCACCAGTGTCTCAGCCAATGCACATGAGCAAAAGTTCACATCGATACAGTGACTCCAGGACCCCGTGAATCAGGCCAAGCTCAGCCATGAGAGGCAGCCTCCGGGGATTGAGATTCGCGAGCAGACGGTCGATACTTAGAAACAGCGCATTGCATGACCATTAAGATACAAGTACACTGCAAAAATAAAAGAAACTGACGCAAGTACACTCAGTGCAGGCTGCGTGGGTTTCAAAGCCCAAGACTGGTTGACCAATCAATGGGTTTTTGGGCCCAAGACTTTCAAATGAAAACGGCCGAACGGCAAATTGAGTGTCATCTGCACTTGCAGAGTTTCACCCTGGCCAGGGCTGGCAGCAGGGCTGATGGCCCAATTGCAACGAGCATCTGCAACACCCTCTGTGCAGCACCCTCTCTGGATGCAGAGAACCACCTGCCGAACCCTACTTGAACTGTGGCTGCAAACATACTGCTTCTAGACACTGGCTGACTTTCCCATTGCTGGTCCAGCCGCTACACACATGTCTCACTGCTTCTTGTCACCTGTATTGAGTTTCATGATGTCCCAGTTAAGTTTGGCTGCCACTGTCACCCATAGCTGTGTGGGAGCAAACAGGGCTGCAGCTAGGGGAGATACCTGGGCAAATGACGCTATGCTGCCTGCAGCACACATGTACACTGTCAGGAGATGGGACAGTGACTGAGCCATGCGATGGCAATAGCTGCAGTGTTATGCATGGGGGACGACTTGTAAAAGTGACTGAGCCAATGCAACAGGATAGATGCGCTGGCAAGCTGTCGTGCCATGCACAATGTAAAGGTAACAACTGGCTAGAGGTAGGGCTCATGCAGCAGTGGATGGCATGACACAATGAAAAACCATGCGGGAACAGGAAACAAAGGTCTGGTGGACGTTGATTCAGCATGACAGTGGACACAGTTGATGCCATCAACGGTTGTGTGCAGTGAAAGCTGCTGCATCTAGAGTAGATAAGTACGGACAGTAAGAAGTGTTATGCGCTTTGGCAATGTGATGCGGTTTGTGCGGCAGGAAGCCCAGCAAAGCTGAGTGTGAAAACAACAGAACAGGCACTAGGCTGTATGTCAAGCAGGGCACATTGAAACCAACCACCACTGCAGCTGTGAGTGTCCTTATATGTGTCAGTGACAATTTGACCACTGCCAGTGATTAGTACTCAGGCTGCTGCTGGCTGAGGGCAGCTACTAGTGATCAACCAGCTAAAATGCAGGACTGCCATCACGGTGTTGCTGCTGCCATTGCTGCTCTGTTGCAATGAATGCTGCTGTGCTACTGCTTGTGCTGTCACTGTTGCTGCTGCTGCTGTGTTTCGCTCCCTGACCTGCTATGGACAGCCAGAATGCTCCCATCCAGTTCACACTCTCCTCCATCTTCCGCTGGCCAAAGAACACAACTGCAGACATCACATGACACGCACAGTCTCACTTCTACCATCCTGTATCAGCAGCACAGATCATGCTGGTGCTGGTACGGAAGCAAACAAACAGACAGCGCTGCAGCTAGTCCCCCAGGTTGAAGCTGCTCAACATGACAGCGGCAGGTGGATGGCAACCTCATTGTACTAATGCATGCAGAAATAAGCTGATCAGTTGGTAGCATACCATCACATGACCCCCCAGCCCCGACCCCGATAACAACAGATCATCAGGCCGCTTGACACTTCTTTTGAGCAACAGGATGACTGTTCTGCTCTTACCGTTCCACCAGTTACCCAAGAATAGATGCAAGCCAAATAGGCTTAGTGGCAGCACCAGCTCCTTCTTGGTGTCCGCCTGCTTTAAGACAAGCCACAACGAAACTGACTGGAGCACCTTCAGGGGGATCCACATGGCGGGGAACACCCAATTGGGCGGGGTCCAGCTGTACAGCACAAAACACAGGACTGCGTGACCCTGTGGAATTCAAATATTCACAGTAGTACATGTGGCAGCTGGTGCGCCAAAAGCACTATAGTAGCACACTTCTTCAGCATAACTTGGGGCTGGTACGAACCGCTGTGAGCAGCGAACTAGGCTGTACTGTTGGTGCATGTGTCCCTGTGCAGGTGCTCTGGTACGCTGAGAAGTGCGCTGCTGATTGCTTGCAGACTGCAACTCACGTCGGCTTCTTGATAGCCTTATACCAGGTGTCATCATAAGTAGGCACCTGCACAGCGTGATAAGGCAGGCAGTTGAGTGGTTGGTCCCTGACATCCCCTCTTACATCCCAAGATGCAGTCTGCTGCAAATGCAATGCATGAAAGATGCAGCTGTACAAAGTCACTGCTTAGGTTCGGCGCATGCTCACACACCAGCCTCTGTACTCCAAAGACGACCGCTCCAGACGCTAGCAGTCCCAAATCAGCCCTGCGTACGCGCAAAGAGCATCAGCATCCCTCGATCGCATGGTAGCAGTTGTCAGCGTGGTGCTGCACGGACTTTGGCAGCGTCCCCAGTAGGCCTGGCGTTCTCAACTCAAGGTCACGAAGTACGGAGTGCGGTGGCATGGCCATGCTGGTGTTGCAGTGCTGACACAAAGCTATTGCTGTGCTGAATGAAGACTGTCCCAGCGATCACGTGAGCTTCTCGCAGCAAGACACAGAAGCAATGTTTGTCGGCGCATCTCAAGCCACTCTCGAACATGAGAAGTGCCAACTGCAACATATAACATTGTCAGGCTCAGAGTGACACTGCTGACAAAACCCAGGTCATAGTGGTTTGCATTGGGCCAAAGTAACCAACCCCACAAGCCTGACAAAGCAGAACTGCAAAGCTTCAACAAGCAACACCTTTGAACCAGCTGCCTTGTGAGCCACAACACAGTGTGCAGCTTGACCTGTATCTGGCTGGTTGCCATGATAAATCATTGTCAATGAACGGCACTGTGACCATGAATGCGGCATTAAACAGTGCTTTGCATAGCCCTTCCCCAACCAAGTGAGCTACTGAGCTCATAAACCACGTTCCATTGATTTTCTCCTGTGTAGTTGTTGTGAGCACTCACGCAGTTCCAAAAAAGAAGGAAAGCAGCCTCAGTGAGCACCACTGCATACACTGCATCAGCTGGTTCCTGCAACTCCAGGTGTATCATAGCCACATGAGACACTCTATCCATTACACTCTCAAAGGCTATATACAAAGTTACCTGCTGCCCATCTCACTCTCTATACTATATCTATGCATGATGTAGAAATATGCAGCAGATCAGCATCTGTCAGCTACTGCCCGCCAAGCTCAGCATAGAAGCCTTCTCTGACAGCGTTACTTGCAGCAACACATCTTTCTGCTGCGCTTTAGGTACCAACACAATGCCCATAGGGTTCAATGCTGGGCTGCTGCTGCTTGATTTGCTGCTGGAGTTGCTGCTGCTGCTATGTGCTGCTTGGACATGTTCTGACGCATTGCTGAGAATAAGGTTTCCTTGTGGGTCCAAGCATGCAAAGTCCCCTTCTATGACACGCCCAGATTGTAACACAACCTGCAACAGTAGATACATAACACGGCAGCTAAACACGTGATGCAGTTGAGCTGCAGCGCCACACATCAGGAGCAGTGTTGCTGGATGTACTGACATGGCTCAAACAGGCATAATATGCAGCATAGGCAGGACCACGATGGGCCAGAGCCTTTTGTTCTGGTGAGGAAAAACTTTACACTTATTACAATGCTTGTCATGGCACCTAATACTTTGCATTGGCTCAGTCGATTTACAAGGCAGTTGGCAACTGCAGGACAGGAAAGCTTGCCTCATGAATGCCCAGCTGCTGCACGGCCGATGGCAGGTGTTTGGCAGTCCGCTGCTGCAGTCCTCAATAGTACTACACGGTAGAAGTCTCACCTTGAGACGTCTGTACAGCAGCTGCCGTGCCTTGTCACATGCTGGCTGCTGTTGTGGGCCCTCTGCCCCTGTAGCTGCCATCCTGCTGTACTGCAGTCACGGCCCGCTTCAGCCGCTTCCAGCAAGGACTTGCAATTTTGGCGTAGTGGTCGATCAGAATTAATGACCTAGACAGGTGTACAGCGAGTACAGACAGTTTTCGGGCCCAAGACAGATGAAGGCCCACAATGTTCACTGGCCAGCTCACAGTATGTGTAGGTGAGCACTTTGTTTACAAGATTGATTTGGTTACCGACAGGTGGGGAGTCTGCATCACGTAGCAGGTAACCTCAACGTTCCCTGCCGATACAGCTGCCCGCGCTCCAGCAGGCGAGCTAACTTGCGTGTCGGCCGTTAGAGCACGCTAGTCGTGCTTGCAGCTGGTAACTGTTACTGCTTTGGCTGCTTCAGCTGCCGGAACCTCCGTAAGCGCGAAGCTTGCCAACCACCTGCAGTACACCCTGACCTCAGAACACCCAATGCTGCACCAGCAGCGTAGTGCTCGACTTAAGCTTGACCACAGGTACAAACCCTGACCCCTAATCATTTACTTACTCTTATGCTGGCCTGTGCATAGTGCTTACGACGAGTCTGACCTTCCCTGTCTGGTTCCTGCAGGGGTGTTCCCACCTCAGCAAGCAGCAGGATGCTACGCATGCCGAGCAGCCTCTCCAGCCACACAAGCCGCAAATCCTGGGCTATCATACAATGCCTAGCGCAGCAGCCTCAGCACCATCAGGCTTCCACTGCCGCAGCTGACCAGCAAACAGTAAAGCAGCAATCGGCTCACACGAGCAGCAGCTACAATCGTCAATGGTATGAACAAAGCACCCTGTACTACTCAAACTACCCGCTAGACAGAGCAGCAGAAGCCAGAAAGGACGAGTCCCAGATTCTGTCCTGGTTTAATGCGCCAGACACAAGGGCTACACCAGTGAACGGGTCAAGAATCCTGGTCACCAAACACGAGGTTTCCCATGCTGCATCCGCTGGTAACAGCAGCGCACCAGACAGCGGTAGCAGCTGGTACGTCGGCCAGGTTGATCCCGACGCCAGCAGCAGTGTCAGCACTGCAGCAGATAGCAGTCCCAACAGCAATGGCAGTAGGAACAACAACAGTACCGGCAGCAGCAGTCAATCAGTGTTATCGCCAGTTTGGATCACTCCTGCAGCTGACTTGGCAGCAGCATATAACCCCGATGTTCCTCCCCTGTTCTTGGGTCTAGACCCTGACAGCAAAGCCCCACACTTTGCAGTACAAATAGCTGCTGCTGAGGTTGACAGTGTGGCAAACACGTATGGTGCTAGATGGGTGTCTGCCAGGACAGCAGGACCAGATATGAGCAGGACTGATGCCGCCTTGATGGTGAGGTGATCTGCAAGTCACTGTGTTACATTTTCAGCTGGTCCTTGATGGTTTGGTCCAGCACCCAGTTGAACTGTCAGGTACCTCATATCTGGTGGTGCGGAATGTTTCGTTTGCACATTGAACAAGCAGGAGCCGTTGCAGATTACAATGTTTGCCATCAACGCTGCCCCACCATCTGCTGACAAACGTGTTGTGTCTACTTTTCATGGGCTATGTCAAATGGATTCGACTTGGTCAAATGGCTCAATTGGTCTTGAGTACAAAATCAGAACATGAGTTACTTGCTTGCATTGATGGCTCCTGCTGTTTGTGTTACTTCAGGCTGTTGCATCAGGCCTGGCCCAATGGCACCTTGATTCACTCTACCACGGTGCAACAGGCAGCAAGACAGTTCCCCGTAATGGGGGGTTCAGCAGGCAGTGCCCCAGCAGTGGCCGGTCAGTGTATCCGCGTATAGACCCAGCAATCATCACACTGGTGACAGCTGGCAAAGACTGGTGTTTGCTGGGCAGGAAGAAGGGCTGGCCACAGGGCAGGTGGGCCAGGGGTTTGCAGCTTCGCAGCGAGGGGTTGTCTGTTGAGTGCAAACCCAACAATAGCAAGCTCTACAATGGATCAGTCTTGAATCATGCGCATGCTCTGCTGGCTGCCATTGTGGAAAGGATGTGTTCAGAAACGGGTGCAACGTATGGCTGGCACACCTGTCACGCTCACGGCTGTAGGTGCTGAAAGTCTCAGGGACCTCTCAAGCAGCAGCTGGGCTTTCCAGCACAATGTGTGAATGAATATTCTGATACCTTCACCCAACAGTGTGTCTCTCTGTCGCGCTTGATGGCCTGACCGTTGTCTGTGCAGGTACTCCACTCTTGCTGGTTTCCTTGAGATTGGTGAGTCCCTGGAACAGGCGCTGTGCAGGGAAGTGGCGGAAGAATCAGGCGTGGTTGTGGACCTACACAGTGTGAGGTGGGGCAGCTGCATTGGCAGCACAGGCAAAGCTGTGGTGTACAAATGATTTGTGAGCAGACTCAGACCACAGACTTTGTATCAAAGGCACTCTTGGCTGCTGTGTACAGCGTTATCACAAACGTTGCACTTGGCTTACGACATTGGATCAGCAGCTGCAATGCACTGCATGGCTTGCCTGGTGTCAACAAGCATTGATAGGTATATATTGAGTGTGATTTTGGTGTTGTGTGAGAGCGACTGAGCTATGCAACGAGTCAGATGTGCTGGCAGAAGCTGCAGTGTCATGCCAATGTGCCGCCTCTACAGGTACATAGCTAGCCAGCCGTGGCCCTTCCCTCGCTCACTTATGGTTGGCTTCTACGCATCAGCTGCAGCACCAGGAGGCGGCAGCAGCAGTGATGATGGCAACAACGGCAGTGCATCAGTAGTTGAGGGGTTGTCTCATGAGGGACGCATGGCAATGATGGACACAGGGCTAAAGTAAGTATGGGATCACTTGGAGCTGATGCTCAGGTACTGAAGATCGCTAAATTCAGCACTTGAAATGTCAAGCAACTGCCGCCTTTTTTGGTGGGCGTCGCCGACAGCGGCAGTTGCATGGGACACCTGCTGCTTTCATCACAGCTCGTCCAGCTGTGTTGCAGCACTGGCATGCTTCAAATTCCCAGGCTACTCTGGTGTTGGTGCTGAAATACTGAATCTATTAGTGTACATCCTGTCTGGTGTTGTGAGCAACAAGCAATCAGAGCAAATGTTTTCTGTTTGTCACACACAGCGGCCGTCACATGTGTGGCATGCTGGATCCATCAGCTGAACATTGGCAGTAGTGTGATTGTCCAAGGTTGGACCCGGATCTAATAATTGATGCGTGGATTGATTGATCAGCTCAGGGAGGCAGTATGTTGCTGACATTCAAGGCCCAAGTGGTTCACACCAAAACAACAGCTCTTTGTGTCACAATCTGCATGTTTACTTGTCCATAACATGCATGTTCACTGCCGGGGCCAATGGTATCTGCTCAGTTCATTTTCTGTGGGACTAAGTGTTATTGTTGGTTGTTGGCGTGCAGTGCGTCTGAGGTTGCTGATGCCCTGCAAGACATGTCACTGCTCCAGCCACCAACACCTGAAGAGGGGGAAATGGAGGATGTCAGATGGTTTCACAGGTAACGCCCAACACATCTGAAAGGGCTGCGACTAGCTCTCTGGTGGTATCATGGCTGTACCACAAAACGCTTACTCGCGCAGTGCACTTTTCTTTCTTTGCCTTCTGTGGCCTTATGACATGTATCTGTGGTTGCAGCCACCAGGCTGTGGCCTGCTCTGCCACCAGCTGTTCTTGGTCACTACATGTGTGGCCGGCCGCTCTCCATTGACACATGAGCAGCACAGAGAGCTCTTTAGGCAGCGACCCCCATGCATGACACTGCAGCGCTGGCCAGCGCATTGAAAATGTTGCGTAGCTCAGTCACCTTCACTAGAAGCAATTCTCCAAATTTCTACTGTGTGTCTCTCTGCAGAGATTGGCTGCAACATGCGCTTCAAATGGGACCTTCCGCCCCGGGAGGATTTATGATACCCGGCAACTACTCACTAGCACACAAGCTCATCATGGGATGGCTGAAACCTGGTACGCAACAAGCAGTGACATCAACGGCAGCAGCAGCAAACAACGGCAACAGCAACACAAGCACAGCTGCATGGGCAGGTGATCAAATCGCACAAGTTGATATAGATGAAGGTAGCTTCAAGTATGTGCTGCTGCGGCTTCGAGACACGCAGACTGGCAGGAGCAAGCCGCTGGTGCGGGGGGCAGCAGCTGCAGCATACCACAATCATATCTTACAGCATACGAAGGCCCAAGTGCATCAGGTCGATGACAGCGGCCATCTGCAGTTAGATGTGTTAGGAGGTGGCAGGATAGAGCATTACCCGGAACAAGGTGCCATAAGTGTGTATGGGTATTCAGCTGCCTTTGGCCCAGCTGCGCATGAGGTGACAGTGGGGCTGCTGAAGAAGTGGTATCCTTTCTATTCGCATGACTGTATAACTTGTTCATATCAAGGCTATTGACGCAGTTGTTGGATGTAGTTTTACACCTGAAGTTTGATAGCTGACAACAGTAGCATGGTGCTTAGTGCTTTGACTAGCGACTGGCTCAGGTGCATTTTCTGCTTTGTACGGGAAACAAGCAGGGTAACTGTATCCTTCAAGCACTGCGTCGCTGCACAGTCGTTGGCTGAGTTGGCCCTCGCTTCCTGTGTGTAGCTCAGCTATTGCCAATTATGCATGCAAAAGCTTCAAGCTTCAGCCAAGTTGGCTAAGGGTGCTGTCTCGCATGACCTTTCTCTTCTGCCAACTGGAGAATTGCAATGATTGGGGCTGCAGGTTATGTTTCTACCTGATGGTGTTATGCTTTTGAAATGAGTCTATGAGTGCACACTGTTCGCCACCCCACGGCCCTGGACGCTGACCCTGTGTTTCACTTCGCTTCAGGTAAACTGGTGGTGCAGGCGATGGTTTCGAAGTGTCAGCGTCAGAGCCTGTCAGAGCTTTGTCATGCGCAGCCCAAGACTCTTTCGGGTGGCGTACCCCATGCATGGCTCGACAGCTCTTGCCAGCGCATCTATCTTGTTTGCATTGGCTCAGTCTCTTTTACACTGTGTTGATTGTTATATACAGTATTACGTTGTCATTACAGGGTGATTGTGACAGTTGCATCAGGCTGCAGTTATGACAGATAGTGTGGCACACATTGCGCTTGGGCTTTGCAATGATATATGTCAATGTTATGTTGCTGTTGATGTGTCTAGAAGAATTCCCTTTTCTGGCCGCAAGGCCTTTGGGATGTACTTGGTGGCTCAGCCACACTGGCGCACCAAGATTAGAGCACCCCCCAGGAATTTGTCTAATGGTCACGTCCTCACTTCGTTTGAAAAGCCTTTTGATGATATAATATCATCAGTTGTGCACTTATTGGTGATAGTGTTGCCACCCTTTGTCAGTGCTATTCTAGCAGGAGATGGTGTCTACTTGTTGCAATACTCCATCTGTGTTGTGAATGATTACTGTGAAGGATCGCACAACCTATCGATGCAGCCTGCTTTCCATTCGCCAAATGTGACAATTGTTTTGCAACCTGTAGCTAGGTGCATGCAGATACAGTATGGTGTACAAGCGTAGTTGTAGGCCGACCTGCTCTTTTGTCTATGCAAACCTTACTCCTGCATATTCCGACAAGCTCACTCCTGCATATTCCGACAAGCTCACTCCTGCACTTTCCGACACAGACCGTTCAACGCGTACTTTCTCCACTCTGTTACCATTCTTTCTCTCCCCTCTTCCCTTCTGCTTGTTCAGCAGTAAACATGATGCAAATATCTCACTTGCACCTTTATCATAGCACTTCCATCAAATGCACATCATCTTTCCATCAAATGCACACTGAATAACAGTTACATTAGCTTACACTTATGCTCTATCCCCATTATACAGTCCATGCTATAAAGTTTCAGACTTGCACTGTACTATCCCCACTTCCATGCAAAGACAGATGCTGATCACAATGTCACAACAAACATCAAATAGGTCTCCTATCACACATTCTCAATCAGTGCAGTATTAACTTACAGCATCATGTATGCTAAGTCAGCAATCCACCACTACTATTGAGCATACGATCACGACTGTTATCACTACTTTGCACTCCAGTGCCAATTGCATGGTCTGCAAATATGTATGGCTGCTCCATTTGTGCCCATAATACAGACAACCCATCACACAAACACACTTATGTGACAGCTACATTCCATATTAGCTGCACATGAAGTTACTATGTTCTGCCACACTCAGCTGGTAACAATCGAAGTAAGCAATCTGTTGCACTTGCACACCCAAACCAAAGCCAACAACAATGGTAAGAATAATTCAAAGGCCAACACACCTGATCCAACAATCCCACACAAGTAGCTGACCACTTGAAAACCCTGTAATCAAATCAAGGGTGCTAAACGTGTTACCACGCAATGTGAACATGTTGACATCAATCATCCCAGATCAATTGGTCTTGGGAATAGTTGCTGCTCCTATGGGATTGGCACATGCTAACCATCAGGAGGCGTGCTGTATGAAGTCATCTGGAAGCATCAGAGACGTAAGCCTTCCCCCGCACAGCTGCGTATGTCCTGCAATCAAAGGCGTACAACAGTTTACTCAATTTCCAAGTACAATTAACATCTGACAGCATGACTCATCATACAACATATCACACTTTTGCATATCACATATCCTCAGATGCTGCGCAGGCATGCGTAGCATATGCAGCCCAGGTAATCTAATAAACATTTGCGTCAATACTGTGCTCAAACAATGTCCGGACACGCTGCTCATCACTCCAACGCACTGATGGTTCATCACAAGTACAAGGTGCGCTGCTGCTTAACATCGACCCGCCTGACAACAGAAGCGTCATTGAAATCATGAATTTGATAGCGTACTGACCTTGTGAGTTGATCTCGTATGATTAGTACACAGACACGCCGTGGTTACGCCTGCCCATGCCCCACCCGCGTCTGCGGGTGCCTACGCCTGCACCTCTTCGTGCACCAGGCCGAGCACAGCTGTAAACCACATTGCTGATGGAATTGCAGACTGTTTGCACCAAACGAACCGGCAGCAGAACGATCTCGCGGACGGCACCGGCCATAGTTGCTGTTTCAACTGTCTTCAGCGACTTAGTAGAATGTTGTTTGCGTAGATGGTTTTCAGAACTTTGAGAAATACTTTGGATCTTGTCTCCCTTGCACGTTGATTCTGCCGCTATATATAAGGCTTGCTACTTTCTGGGTCCCGGCAGTGACGCAAGCCTGACGCAAGCAGGAAGCGGTCCCGCACCTGACGTGGCTTACCAGTGCTCAATGTCCGAGGGTTACACCGCTGTCCTGCGACACAATAGCCCAATGCATGGACATGCAGGCGCCTGGTCTGTAACCGTCCGGTGCGTGTACGTGCGCCCCAGTACTCTACAAGGCAAGCTCTTCAACGTGCTGCATTCCGCACCAGAGTATTCCAGTGACCAGGTTGAGTTACACTTCAAAGGCGAGCTGTACTGGAAACCGCTGATGGCTGCGAGCATGATGCAGACATGCCGTGAAGGGATGTGCTGGCCGACGCAAGGGCCGTACTCACAAAAGCAACAGTCGAAAATCTAGTCTGAGTCGCTATCACTGCTTTCATCGGTCTGAGTAGCCTGTTGTGCAGCCTTCAGCCGTGCAAGAGCCGCTGCATAAGCTGTGTCAGTGCCAGGTGACTGCTGCTTCCTGACTGCAGGCAAGCCTTCAGAGGTATCACTGCTACTGCTGAGCTGGCTGCTGCTGCGTCTTGCCTGCATGCATAACATCAGCAGACAACAGCTGGTCACAGCAATGTGTAAGCAGCCGACTATCGTAGCCACCTACCCATGCAGCTTTACAAGCGCCACAGTAGGATCGACATGTTGACCACGCATGGGAACAGCACGAGCATGACAGCAGTGCCAATATGTGCACAGCTAGGAAGAAGACCATGGCATGATAATCTCCAAAAAGACTGCTTACATTTGGTGTTTTGTACCGTTGAGCAGCATACGCCAGTACCTGCTGTTTCAGCGCTGTCTGAGCTCCACCAACAGCAGCAGTAGCACATCCAGCACTGCTCCTCACCCTGCCTGTAGCTGCTGACAGCCTGTCTGCATACACCAGGGTGGGACTACGGGCACGGCGGCTAAGTGATGCACTTGACAGCCAAGTGCCAGCTGCAGTCCTTCCTGCTGAGCCCACTGCTGGACCCCGGTCCTGTCGAAGGCTCTGCAATAACTGTGTTGCAGCAGCAGTTGCTGTGCCAGGCTTGTGTGTTTGCTGTGCTGTGGCAACTGCTGCCCTGGGTGCCAGCTTAACAGGGCTGCCTATCCTGGCGAGTGCTTGTGCTGCTGCTGAAGGCCCGACAGGTTGCCTGCTGCTTGCACCTACCAGTGCTGCAGCTACTGCTCTTGCTCTGCCTGTTGCACCAACACCTGCAACTGCTGTGGCACCGCCGCTGGTGCTGATGTTTGTTCTGTAGTTGCTCTTTGCTGACAGTTGCTGCTTAGTGCGCTGCAACGGGCTGCTCAACAACCAAGCTGAGGTACTGTTGCCACCAGCGCTGCTACGGTAGGCTGCTCCTGGGGCAGTCACTGCAGCAGCTTTGTACGCTGTTGGTGCTCTTGGCACATACCCCACAGTCTCATTGTGCAGGCCTAGCGGCCTCACGCCTGTCCGCAACCCCCTCTGTTGCCGGCCCAACCCATCAATCCCTCCTGTGGTCTTAGGGCGCTGCACGTGCTGCTGCTGGCGGTGTTGCTGCAGATGACCTGTTAGCAGCCCTGAGACACTGAACCGCCTAACCCTGCCGTGGCTTGCAGCAGCACCAACAGCAACAGCAGTGCGCGGCAGCGGGATTGCATCCCATGCTCTGACCGGTCGAGGTGCTGACCTGGACCTGGACACCGCAAAGTGGCCATAACCATGGGCATCTGATACTGCTGCTGCTGCCGCTGCCGGCCGGTGTATCTGATGTTGCCATGTGTCCCAGACATGGTACCCTGGTGACAAGCTGCACCCATGACCAGGCTGGAGGCCATACAGTAGGGGTTCTGATATTGGGTCTGAATGGTCAAGCGACGCACCTAAGACACCTAGACCCTGGTGCTGCTTTATGGGACTGACATAACTGCCAGCTGTTGCAAGGTTGCTGAGCCCAGCTTGTGAGGTGCGTAGGCCCACAGAGGCTGCGCTGCTGTTCGGCCACACACCACCATAGCTAGCCCGGCCATGTGCATGTTGCAACCTGGGGTCTTGCAGCCATGTATGTTCGCTGGTGGGGGCCTGCTGCTCTGGGTGCCAGCTGCTGCTGTCCTGCTGTTGCTGTTGCCCTATCTGATGCAGCGAGTGCTCCGCTCGAGCTGAGTACTGTTGCTGGGGTTGTGTCTGCTGCTGATGCTGCAGTGTTGGCTGGTTGACCTTTGACCTGAGTGAAGCCAGCTCACTCAGACTTTGCTCCAAGGCAGCCACAGCAGAGGCAGGCCTAGGGACCTGCTGATGGTGTGGCTGTGTTTTGTTGTATCTAGCATGAGGCCTGTCAGCTGCAGCGGCTGTAGCTTGCCTGATTGCATCACTGCCATCAGCCCTGGCAGGCCTCAAACCACTGCTGGTCCAAGGTCGCTGTTGGTTGGTATCCCTGGTCCTGAACACTGAACCAGGGTTATTACTGTTAGCACGTTGAGCACGCTGCGAAGCCGCGGTAGCTGCAGTCTTGCCAGCAGCAGGCCAGGGTGGCTCGTAATCAATCAGCTCCCGGAGGTGCTGCAGCTGCTCGTCTGCAGTCTGCTGCTGCGGAGTGCTGGCCTGGTGCTGCCTGCCAAAGTTCTGAGTCGCTGCGGCACCAGTGCTAACCGGTCTTGGTGCCTTGTAACTGCCTCCTGCTGTAGCTGCTGTGCTGTAGGCTGCACTCGGATGCAAATGGACAGATTTTCCAACCAAAGCAGGCGAAGTGGCAGGCCGTAGGGCACCATCCTGCAGCCCCAAGCCATGGAACACACCTGGTGACTTGCTGTCGCTGCTCCTTAGCCAGCTGTAGCCATCTTGCTGCTGTTGCTTATGCCTTATGTGCTGACCTGGCTGCTGCAGATTCTGCCATGAAGGCTGGAACATAGACGCTGGGCTCTGCAGCTGCTGCAACAGGTCCTGCCTGTAGCTTTTAGCCTCCATGTCTGCTTGAAGCCGCTGCAACTTGGCTTGCAAGGCAGCGGTGCCTGCTATAATGCGAACAGCTCCATTACTGTGGTCTGCTGCAGCTGTGAAGATGGGTTGTTGTTGATCTTCCTCTGCTGACAGCTTCTTCTCCAACAATACTGCTGCATCAGCTTGCCGCATAGACCGAAAGATGCCTCCGGAGTGACTGCTTTGAGGCCTATGCTTGCCTCTGACTGATGCTTGGCTCTGTGCTGCCAACTGTGGCTGTTGCTGACTTCGGGTCTCAGCTACAGTGCTGTCACCCAATGCACCTAACCATGTTTGATGCTGGCTCGCTGCAGAATCTGGCTCGCATGACGCTTGTAGCACATCATCAAGCGCCCGATGCACATCTTTAATGGTGCGTTGATGGCTGAAGTCTGCTGCATTTGTACTGCTGTGAGGCTGCTGAGTGCTTTGTGCGGTACCGCTAGAGCGTGCCACTCCACTTGAAGTAGCTTTAAGATACTTGTCCAACAAGCTGGTGCTTTGCATGGCTTGTGCAGCATCAAGCTAGCACCCCAACGGGTCAATGAATCGAGTTGGGCGACAACAGAGACTGAGCATCGCAGTTTCAACGGGTTCAGCAGACCGCATCAACAGAAAATAATGAAATAGTTGTGTTCCTGTCCTAGCCCTGGTGGCGTTCGCAAGCAAGACATGCCAAAGCGATTTTGCTGCCCCTTGTTGTGCAACCTCGCTCGACGTCCGCAAGCCATCTGTGCTAAATACAAGCTCGTAACAAGCATGGTTTCTAACAGGGGGCATGAGGAGACACCCAAAAGCTGGGGGTTGGAATTTCAAGGGGCGGCATTTTGGGACTCCTCAGTGAGGAGTCCTCACATGCAGGGCGTCTCTCCTTGTTGAGGCCGGCAAGCTGTAACACATCAGTACAGCTCTGTAAGCATGGCCTTGTGCATGCAGCACAACTGCCCGCGATTCGAATTGCATTCCCCAATACAGTACAGTTGGCTCGGGTTAGTTTCACAGTTGCCGCAAGCAGGACCATGCCCATACTGCCAGGCTTCGGGCCTCAAAAAGAGGCGTCTGTGACACCGGGTTTCAGCAGCACGGCTGCCCTGAATCACTTGCACTACAAGGCAGCACCTGCCACCTGGCTGTACAGTCAACCTAGGCATGTGCCAAGTGGCATCAAAAGCTTCATAGGCCTCTGTGCGCCGGACACAGGCACGTCATATATGGTGCTGAAGTGTGAGATACCAACTGTTCTGATACGTACGCCCTGCATGCCAGCGCATCACCTCCGAGGCTCGCGGGTGTTAGATTGCGAGCGTCTTTAGTAAGCTTCTAAGAGTCTTTAGTAAGCTGGTCTTGAGTACGCCTGGGTGATACAGACACGGTAGGATATAGTTGTCAGTACTTTCATTGCTTCTTATTGTGTCTGAAGCGCGTTTATCACATCCTCGTGATCCCGCTCAACTTTCATCCTGTTCGTTGCTAAATCTTGTCGCGTAATTGGTCAAACCTTTTACCATGCAGCATCGGTCGCTACCTGTCGGGAACAAGCGTGCTGCAAGCTGTCCAGCTGCACAACCAGGACACGCAGCTCATCGCCCTATCGTGAGGATCGAACGCAGAGCCAGGCAGCTAGGTATGCATCCGGTACTGTTGAAATCGCATATTCATCATGCTTTGTGCGTGCGTGTATTCCCGTATGCACCACATTGCATGCAGCCCAGCCACAGCAGCAGTACTGTTGTGCTGTCCGGTGGAGGGCCCACGTGCCAACCCAGCAGCTGCCGCAACCTTTGGCCAACAGTCGACAGAGTTCTTTATGATCATATCGTCCTTAAAGTGGCTATCCAACTCCTATATACTCACAAACAGCACATCGCACCTCATTGCAGTGATAGCCAACACAGCAGACATACCAAGGGAGCTGGATCTTCATCAACATGAAACCAGCAGTGCAGGCAGCAAGTGTCCATTTCTTGCTGGACTACGTACACCGCCAATGGTTGACCTGCCATGGTGGAAGAGGGTCCAGCTGCAGGTGGGCCCAGTTTAGCAGCAGCAGCTGGCTCTGGTTGCAGTCTCAGGGGTGTTAGTTGAGCATTTCACATGGGACTTGAGCACGGATCCAAGCTCAATTCCCCTTGTGATATGCTTACCATGACACTTGAGACTGCACAAGTGCAGCCGCACACGCGGGTGCACTGCTGGACCTACCAACCGCCTAGTTGAGTCGTGTGATTCTTGTTTGCTGGTGTATGCTGCAGGTATTCAATCCAGCCAACTTCCAAAACACTGTATTGAACCAGCGTGGGGAGGACAATGTAGTGCAAGTACAAAAGCAGCCGCTGTTCAATGGCTTCTACATGCCGGCCACCATGCAGCTGACCAAGGATGTGTTTGCTGCCGAGGGTGACGGCACGACCACACAAGGCCTGGGGGGCAACAACATAGCATTCAAGGGCTTTGGTAGGTGTATGTTGGCAAATCGGGTCAGCACCGCTCATTGGTATGACTCCAGTGGTGATGGGCGACAGCTTAGTGCAGTATGTATGGATTTTCGTGCATAGTAATGCCGAAGCAATGTATGCGAGTGATGGCAACTCGCTGCAACGTCTGCAAACGCCCAACTTCTTGTCCTAGTTGTATCACCTGTGACGCCTGCTGCTGTGACTGACTCCTGCAGCTACTCTGCTTGGTGAAGACAGCTTGCTCATAGTTGCAGACCCGGAGCGCCACAAGCTGTTGAGAACACTGCTGCAGCCAGCCTTCAATGCTGATGCTATTGCAACATATCTACCAGACATACAGTCACTGGTTGAGAGGCATTTGAACCGGTGGCAGGCAGCAGGTTCAGAAGGGGTGAAGGCATATGACTGCTTGAAGATGCTTACATTTGACTTCATCCTGCAGGTAGGCGTGTAATCTGAAAGTGACTGAGCCATGCAACAAGTCCAATGCGCTGGCAATAGCTGCAGTGTCATGCATGGGGGTCTCCACCCGAAAAGCTCTCTGCGCTGTGACATGTATAACATGCAATGGGTTGTGCTGCCTCAATGAAGGCAGTGCCATTTGAAGGCTGTAAGCACCTCATGGCGTCTTTGCACTGGCTCTTTCCATGTCTCATAAGCATTGCTACCCGCCATAGTTGCTAGTGATGCAGTATATACAAACTCAGCAGCTCAGCACTTGCCTGTTCGGGCCTGATGAGGTGTCAACACATCAGTATGGCAGGCGGCAGTTATGTGAGTAAACGTAACAAGCATCATTTTTGTGCATTATCTGTGTGAGTGAATGTAACAAGTGGCACCATGTTTTTTGGCCACCATGAGCAAGGGCTCGCACAGAGCGTAGCAAAAACACTGAGTGCATGCTGTGTTGCCCTGTTTCTGTGTTGCCAGATTGCCATGGGTCGGATCATCCCTGATGATGAGCTGCATCGGCTGAGCGGTTTGTTCAACACACTTGTGAAGGGGCTAGTGGCCTGGCCATTCCTGGACATCCCTTTCACACCCTGGAACAAGTAAGTCCTGAGCAAACACACATGCTCTGACTGTGCTTATGTTCAGCGGTTCTGCAGGGGTAGGAGTTGATGCGGGCCAAGATGCGGCACAGCTCAGCAAGTGACAGTAGGCACGTAGTTTGCAGCAGTATGGCATTGGCCAGGCGGGGCTGCCGTTGCTGTGGCAATGTGGCAGCTGGTGCTACCGGTTTGGTAGGCCTCCTGCTTCGTTGGCATGGCACCATTCTCAGGCACTTGTGTGTGTGGTGTTATGCAGGGGTCTCAAGGCTCAGAAGGAGTTGATCGCATACTTTCAGGCTGGTGTAACTGCTGCACGAAAGCAGGTAGCCGCAGGGGAGGAGGTACCTGGGGTGCTGGGCAGACTGGTCGCTGCTGTGGATGAGGAGGGAAACAGGTGTGTGCCTCAACAAACAGCACATATTTGTGCTGTTTCAAACAGCAATACAAAGGCATTGGGCAAGAAATGTGCTGCAGGGGAGTTCTTGTGGGTAATGAGGTGGCTGATACTTTGTGAAGGATATTGTGTGCAATATATTCTGTCCAGTTCATCGCTGGTTGCTGCTGTCATAGGCAATCGCTGGTTGCTGCTGTGAGGGTCGCTTGCTTAGATAGCTACAGCCTGAGAAGCTCAATGGGCAGTGTTACAAAGAACGGCAGTTTTAGCATCACTCTTGGTTATCACAGTATCACTCTTGTGTATTACATGTAGAGATGGAGGGGGTAATCTTCTGCAACCATATCTGCAAATTTATAACCAGCTATGCAACATCATGTTCAGCGTGATTGCTGACTCTATACACTGTTGGTGTGCTCACGCAGGTTGACTGATAAGGAAATTTGTGACAACATGCTGCTGCTGTTGGTAGCCGGTCATGACACCAGCAGCACCACCCTCACTCGCTGTATGAGCAACCTCCAGGATCATCCTGCTGTGTGGCAGAAGTTGAGAGATGAACAGGCAGCTGTCACAGCGCGACATGGGAGTAACATCACAGCAGCAGCACTCAAGGATATGACATATGCTGACGCTGTCATCAGGTGGGTTGTGTGGGCACAACATGCTGCTGCTGTTGGTAGCCGGTCATGACACCAGCAGCACCACCCTCACTAGCTCATGTGAGCTGTGTGAGCTAGTGAGCTGGACCACTGCTTACATGGTGTATCATAAAGAACCATGCTGTGCGTACCAGCTGGTTGCTGGGGTGTTTGCTGTCGCTAGTATGCAGGATCTGTGTCCATTGTTTGTACTCGAGGATTGATCTAGCTGTGCTGTTGACATCTCACCACATTACTGCTGTTGTGTGGTATTTGCTGCTCCTCTCACAGGGAGACACTGCGGCTTGACCCTGTAGTTATGGGTGTTGTGCGTATCACCACCCGTGACATGCAGCTGGGCGAATATGCAGTACCTGCTGGCACACGCCTCTCTATACCACTGAGACACCTGGCAGCAAACGACCCAAGATGGGCCACTGCACAAGGTGAGCAGCGCTGAACAGTTTGAGCTGGGCAATCGCAGGTTTAACTACACAGATACTCTATGGATACTCTGCAAGCGGTAGTTGCACTCCCACCATGTTGCATCGTGCATGTGTGGACCAGTTTGATCTGTCAACAGTGAGAAATCCAGTATGGAAGTGTGGTGTGGCTCAATGCTCAGGGTGCATCAAGATCAAATTTCTGTGTGGCCCAATGCTCAATGCTCAGGCTAAGTGTACTGCTCCTGCTCACTGGAACTATGCTTGCAACCATAGCTCATGCTGCTGCTGCTACTGCTGCTGTGAGTGATGCAGGGGACATGGGCCCCTTGTTGTTCAACCCTGATCGCATGCTCACCCCGGCTGGTGCCAAGCAGGGTCAGCTGATGCCGTTTGGAGGTGGTGTGAGGTACTGTCTAGGTGCTGCCCTGGCCATGGCTGAAATGAAGGTGTACTTGGCTGTGCTAGCTAGGAGCTATGAGTTCACTGTCGATAACAACACAGAATGGAAGCCTGCACTGGGGTACTATCCTGCCAACGGCCTGCCACTTGTTTTGACACAGCGCCAGCAGTAGTGAGAAATCTTCTCAACAACAGTTGACTTGAAGCCAGCAGGATGCTACAACCTCGAGCATTGTGTGGATGGTGAACAGTTATCCGGGATATTCCTGTCGTGTGTGGAGCGGTACTTTGCTTGTGCTTTTGACGTGATGGTGCGTAATATCTGTGCAGGCTCATGCAGTAATTGCTGAAGACATATTAATTGTGGCTTGTCGTGACCGGCAATACTCATTATGTTTTGGTGATTGTTGGCACTGCAGCAATTGATATGTCCTTGTGAATGGATATGTTCGCATGTACTGCATTGATGATTGCTGATTGTGTATTTATCAGGCAACGTCCCACGTGCGCGCAGTTGTTCGCACTTTTTTCACCCTCTTATATATATAAGAATACTAGTAACAACAGCATGTAGCTATTGGCATGGGTACATGTTTCACTGATAGTGTCTGCTCGTGCGTGACTGTAACGTTCCAGCACTTGCAACCGAGGGTGCAGGTTGGTGGCTCATGCACATGGACTCTCATGCTGCTGTGCTTGCTGCTGCAGGTTTTTGCGTCGAAATTTTGCGGTAGGGCAGGGAGTTGCGGTTAAGATTGGGGTCGAGTTGGTGTGGTATGTGTTGTGTTCTGCAGTTGTTTTGATGACAGTATGTGTCTGGCATTTTCGTGTTTCGTGTATGTACTTCTTGAGAGCATCAAGTGTGTTGATGGTGTGTAAATGCATCTGAGAAAGAATTAAAATGATATCGAGATTGAATGATTATAAGAGTAGCAGGACCTACATTGAGTACTGTCCTCTAAATGTCCTATCTGTTATTATTGCACTCAGCATGTTCATACATTTGCTGGTAACGAGCAACCGTCAAACAGCGGATGTTTGTTTAGTCACCATGAGAGAGTATGATTTTGTGTGGCAATGGAGGCATGTAACATGTAAATGCAGATCTGTTTGTGGTTGGGTTGTGTTGGTATCCCCTTCACAAGGGAGTCGTGTTCACTTGTGGTTCATCATTCTTACTGGAAATGCGTGTAAAGATGATGATGGAGGCATGTAGAGATAGTACACAGCAAGGGAGAGTGGGATGTGGCCTGCAACCTGGTCGAACCAGCAGAATAGCCGCTAGGGTCTCATTGGAGTCACGGTGGACATCAGCATGTGGGCGGGTCTTCTGCATAACTTTTTCCTCGCTGTGTGTCGTGTCTCTGGTTATGCATAGCGCATCTGGGATGGGGCGCCATGTGGTTTCCGAGTAGTGGCAGCTGTAACATTGTGTACGTTGGTGGGTTGTGGCCAGTCGAGCATAGCAGTAATGTTCAGCTGTGTTGAGTGGACAACGTAACAGAGTTCACAGAGAGTTCTTTTTTACAGAGTGTTCCTGAGTGTATGATAGAGTGAATACTCGCGACATCCACGTCACACGTCTGCCGCGTCACAAAGCAGACCAAGACTCCTTTGGGTGGCGACCCCCATGCATGACACCGCAGCTCTTGCCAGCGCATCTAACCTGTTGCATGGCTCAATAACTTTCACAAACAACAGCAGCCAGGGGCAATACTTCACATCTTAGACATCTGGGGCGAGACATCAGCAGGGTGCACAGGAGGCATGGACTGTACAGACATGTCTCAAGTTGTGGAAATTCGAGGTTGGATCCTTGAGGAGATTTGACGTTGATTTCTTGAGGAAGTTTGAGGTTGAAACCTTCTTGTCGTTGAATGAGTCACGCAAGTGAGCTGGAAACGACGTGTAGGTGTACCCACTGCCTCTGCCTGGTTATGAAACAACCACCAATAGGCGAACGATCTGGTCTTCGCCGCGTACATCTAAGACTAGCGATCTGGAAGCCACGGCCCCCGGTGCATGCCAGCGCCCCAATATTGACGCAGCAGTACGACGCACTGCAGGTCCCTGCCTAGGCTCAAAACTATGCTCAAAGCCGAGCGGGGCTGAGCAATGACATTGCAAACAGATGCGCGCGATTGCGTCTTTCTATGTGTCTGCGGGCCTGTAGCCCACGTTGACGGTACCTCGTAGAGCGAGGCCAACGTTCCTGCGCAGGCCAACGTCATCACGACGCACGTCTAGTGAGATCCTGCCTGCAGCATAGCACATTGGCTTTGAAAGTGCTTATGTGAAGTCGTGTTGCACTTGTAGTTTCTGATCAGAAGACAGCGTGACGTCGTACCAACACACAGTGGGTGCTTTGCTGCTTGCCCTCTTGCGAGTTCATCCCTCGGAACAACGCATTCGACAAACATGGCTCTGATCAACGCTCGTCAGATCGGCCTGAAGCAGACAGCCGCTCCCGCAGTGAGGCGCACCCGTGTCGTGAAGGTCGCTGCTGCGCAACAGAAGACAAACTTCGGTTCCGCAGTTGCTGCTGCTGCAGCAGCTGTGCTGCTGGTGAGTGTTCAACGGGTGATGGGACAGGTCACGCCAGTACCTTCAGTCGAAGACACAAAACTTCTGCAGATCGATTCCCAGCCCCAGCCTGGTCTCTAGTCAGGCCACCACTTGCATACTTCTGCAGCAGTACTTGTGTACTAATAGACCGTGACATTCAACCACTCTGCCTGATACTCTCCCCTCTTGCTCAGGCCCGTTAGACTGCCAGTGGTCGCGGTAGCTGTGTGTATCCCACCTCTGATGTGCCGCCTCCTTAAGGTGCCGTAAGTTGTGTGTATTCAGCTGACCTTTCTGGCACCATGTGTCCTGCCCTGTTGCCATCCATTGTTCACCCCATGTAGGTTGGCAGCCCTGCCTTTGCCAGCCCCCTGGCTGACCTGGCAGGCATTGTCCCCACCCCCAAGCAGGCCATTGATAAGACACTCAACAAGCTGGACAGCCTGGACCCTCCAAAGGGTGTGCCGGGACCTGAGGTGGCAGGACAGTTCCGTAAGTACCCTGCTGTTGCAACTGCGACCCATAACACTTCAGTGCCTTGACATGGCGGCTGCTTTCATCATCTCAGCGATATCCAGGTGTCCTGGACACGAAGTGTATGCGAGACATCATGTCTGTGCCGACACTGTTATTGCTTTTGACAGCAAGCCCCAAGTTCCTGCACCAGCATCCAGGCCATATGACACTCTAGGTGCATACACAAGAGTCATGATCTGGCAAGTTGTGGGCCAATGGGTGCTATGTCATTTGACCATGCTATAACTCTGCTGTTGTTGCTGTTGCTGTTGCGCTTTTCAATTCGCAGGTGCCAGCCCTGAGAAGGCTCGTCAGCTGGCCGCGGAGAACACCCCAGCTGGCAGTCCCGAGGCTGAGGCCAAGGCAAAGAGGTTCTGAGCAATGTGACCGGGACATTACAACAATCAGAGCATCTGTATGCAGTGTGTGAAGAATGACCATGAGAGAGCCGGAAAGCTTATCAAGTTGAACAACATTCGTTGTGTGTTTGTGACAGTGTTCCTGATCGGACACCACAAGTTAGGATTTTGTCACTCTGGGTGTGAATGTGGACCTGAATGAGAGACAGGTAGCACAAATGAGATTCAGCAATCCTGTGCCTGTGCAACAGGCAGTGTACTTCATGTGCCAGCTAGGCGAACAAGCAAAATGTATTGTAAACATTGGATGTACTGTAAACATTCATACTGAACAAGCAGGTTCACCGACAAGGTGTCATTGAGGCCAGTATCGGCGCTGAGACCACCGCAGCGGCAGGTTGCGTAACCGGCAACAATTTTCCTCCGGGAGTGTGCTCGTGAGTGTCGATGACTGACAGAGGAATAGTTTGCTGTGCTGGAAACTCAAATGTCATATATTCAGGCTGCAAGCGACAGCGGCAACTAGCGTTGGTTTGCATGCACCCCCCCTCCCGCGCCCGGCCGCAGCCACACGCGCGTGACTCACGCGCTGTAAGTGCCCGACTGCCAGTTGTTTGACGCTGCACGAAGCGGATGGTAGAGCCCTTCAGATTGAAACTGTCGACACACAACTCAAGATAGCCAGCAGACATTTTGCTCGTGCAATTTCAGCGCATGCACAATGCGTTCAAAGTAAGGATTAGCTCATCCGAACATAACATGCCAGCAGTCTGCTGCCAGCAGTATGATACTACTAGTCCAAAGTGAGGGGGCCTGTCCCCTGCTTCTTTGCTTCCATGTCCTCTCCTACCTAACAAAGAGCCCCTTGGCATTGACACAGGCTACTTGTGCTCTCTCAGCACATCCCACTTCCATCGGACTTCCTCAGCAGGTTTGCTAGCTGCTGCCACAGTCGCCACCCCAACACCCCCAGCTCCACCAACAACTGCTGTCTGCTGCTGTCCTTGCTGCCCAGCTGCACCCTGCTGCTGTTGTCCCTTGGCAACCTCCTCCATCGCCGATCCTGCTGCAGCCTGCCATTGCCCCACCCGCTGCTGCAGTTTGCTTGCATCCTCAACATGCTGAAGCATCACTAGCAACTCAGCAAGTTGCCCAGCTTCCTCCAACACATGCTTTGCCGGCACCAGGGTTTCCAGGTGAGCCGCTAGTGCTGTCTCTTCTCCAGGACTACCCGCCCTGATCTTCCCCGCCTTGCCCTTTTTGGCTGCCTTCTTCTGGCTGCGCAGCGGTCTCCGGCCGCCAATAGTTGACGCTGCCCTGCTACTGCTAGCAACGCTGCTGCCACCTATGCCAGTGCCTGCTGCTGTGCGATCAGTGTACATGCTGAAGCCGCTGATCATGCTGGGGGACTCGGATACAAGGTCGTCATCAGGTGCTGGCCCTGCTGCTGCTGCTTCTGCATCTGCTGCTGCAAGTGCTGCTTCCATTGCTACACGGCGCTGGCGAACTTCTTGCAGACGTGTGGTGTACTTCTGAAGTCGCTCAATGGATTCAGTAGCTTCACTCAGCAAGGCAGATGCAGCCTGCAACAGAAGACCACGACAAGAAGCTCAGACACCCACACAACAAATCACTTGGACATGTCACACTCAGAAACTACAATGCCTCAGGAGGCCAAGCATCTACTGTTGCACATGTGCCATGCAGGCATTGCAAAGCCACACACAGCTGCAGATGGGTTTTGATGACCCATGCAGCCATCTTCAGAAGTATACCGAGCACTGGCTGCAAGCAGTGTCACCAATGTTGCACAACAAAGCCATAGCGCCAGCCAAAAGCTACAAGTGCTTATCACCACAGAAAAGATGCACATTCCCATACCTGTGCAGCAGATGGCACTACAATGGTGTCCACCAAGTCACTCCTGTCAGCAGCATACGCCACTCTCAGTGCCTCCCTCCACTCCTTGGACGTCACCAAAGCAGACACACCCCCATCAATGTCTTGAAGGTACTGCACCAGCAGCTGAGCAGCATCACCACCAGCACCAGATGCTTGCAGCTGCTCAGATAGCTCACGGGCCAGGAGCTGCTGTTGCTGCTGGGAGTAGCCCAGCCGGGCAGCCAGCACCATACACATGCGCCAGGCACCAGCAGTCCTGCAGGGAACATCAAGCCACATCAGTGCAGGTGATGTCAGCCAGCACTTCAGTCACAATGCGGCCTGTTGCGCCAATGACAGCTTGTGGCGCCAATTCCAGCGATGCTATGTGGTGCTGGCTCCAGGTGCTGGTAACACCCAGCATGTTGAAAACCACAAAAGCTAAATAAGCTTGCACGGCGTTATCACTTACTTGTAGGCCCCTAAAGCCTTCTCCATAAGCCCAGCAGCACTGTAAGCCACAGCTGCATCCTCCGCCTTGCGTGCATCCATCAAAGCATCTCCATATGCTGACAACACTGCAATCAATTGCTCATCAGCACTTGTATCCCCTCCCTGCTGCTTGCGCTGCTGTGTCAGCGCCAGCAGCTGCCTCAGCAAGCCCTTGTCCTGAGCCAGCTTCAGCGCTGCTTCAAAGTGCCCAGGACCAGCTGCATACAAGTGCTCTAGGGCTCTATCATACCGTCCTAGCGACATGTCAATCGCGTGTCCTCTTAGCTGCTCATTACATAGGCTACCAAATGATGTTAGCTCTGCTAGATATTCTCCTGGGTCTTTCTGGGAATGACTAACAACCATGAACGCCAAGGTGAGGTCATACAGGCCAAGAGCTGTGCGATACAACACGTCTACATCTACATACAGCAGTAGGTGCTTCAGTGCTGCATCAGCGGCTGCGCTGAGCTCTGCTGGGGCTGCTGCTTCCTGAGGTGTGACCACTACTGCTGCAGCAACTGCAGCAGTGCTGGGGCGTAGTGCTGTGCTTGTTGCTTTGTTGCCTGTTGATGCTTCTTTCACCTCACGGATAGCAATCAATGCTGACTCTAGTGATGGAGGGTCGCTCCTGCAAGCGGGAAAAGCGTATGTCATGATGTTGATTCCTGTGATAAACACTCGCATGCAGAGGAGTGGATCTTGCTGTGACAGTTCACATGTGACGTTCAAAGGCTACCCAACACACAGCAGCCCAGAACCACAGCGCCTCCTTTTGCTGGTGAAAACAGAGACTCCGAGCAGCAGATGGAATGAGCAGCAGATGGAACAAATGATTCTGCAACTGCATTACAGCCCTCGGCCAACATTGAAGCTTCAGCCGTCCCCTTTACATATGCTGTTAGCCAGGACTTGCATGGCTGAGGTCAGCAGCAGACTTACTTGGCATATGACATGACAACAGTCTTCAGATGTCCCTTGAGGTACCGCCCAGGAAGCTTCAGCACAGCTGCCCGAATGGCCTCACACACTGCTGATACCTTGTTGCTGCTACTGCTACCACCACTGCCAGCTGCTTGTCCTGCATCCGCCGCTGCTCCACTGCCTGTCAGCGACAGCTGCCCCAACCCCGCTGCTACAGCATCTAACCCATTGCCAGCAGCTGCAGCAGGAGGTGAGGCGACAGCCGGCCCTGCTTGGTGCTGTTGCTGCCAACCCAAAGTGCTGCTCAAGGACGCATACATACCACCTTGCTGCAGTACGCTGCTCTGTTGTAGTGCGAAGAACAGGTCACACAAGTCTGAGGGGTCCTGCACAGCTGATACAAACTGCTCTGCATGGTCCAGAAATCTCGGCCAAGCATAATCCACCAACAAGTTGAGGTCAACTCTGTTAGTGACTGTCAGGTCCCAAGCTCTGCTGTAGTTGCCAGACTCTAGGGCATCACAAATGGCAGCTAGGGTCAGCAGTCGTGGGTTGAAGCCTTCGAGGTTGCCGCGCTGCATCTGTAGTATGACGCAAACATCACCCCAAGGGGATGCCAGGACCATAGCGCCTGCACACCAGGTAAGCAGAGCCACTCCGCATGAGACCCTTTGACACCTCAGGCACAAGCGCCATTGCTTGCATGTAGCAGAAATGCGCTGCTTGAACAGCATAGGAGCCCAGCAGACCTGATTTAGCCGCTTGTAGCGCTGTGTGTTGTACAACAAACAAGCTGTCCCATGTGGAATCAGTGCTGTCAGCATTGAAAACTGTTGCCAACAAGCCAAGTGATCCACTTACAGAAGCCCTCAGCCATAAGTAGGTCCGCACAAGTCCAAAGACAGCAATCTCCTAGACCAGCTGCAGGGAGGCCCCACCTGGTTCCACTGCCCTGATGTGCGGTTCCCTTGCTCCTGCTGCTGCACCTCCTGGCCTCATTGCCACTGACATGGCTGCACGCAGATCACCGGGGTACTCACTACGCTTCCAGCTGACTTGGCCAGCTGACTCATCAGGCTGCAGGACAGATCAGAATCAGCAGATACACTTGCCCACCTACATATGCTTTTGTGAGTCTTCAGCGTTTCCCCTTTGAAGGCAAGTTGCCAAGTAGGATTGAGACAGTGCTCCGATGGAACACGCGGTAGACTCTACACTTGGCAGCTAAGTGGCGTTTTCTGCTGCAATGGCACCCTGCGGCCATGGCCACAGACATGAAGTCCCTCATCAGCTGACAAGGCAGTGAAGGTATACTGCTTCTAGGCTCTACACAGGCAGTCCGCACAAGCACAACAAAGCACCACAAGAAACAGGAAACTCACCAGGGTGTGCTGGTAGTTGGACAACTGGCTGACCATCACCACAAATAACATGGCCTGTCGGGTTGTGAACAGCAGCGCAGGCCCACCAGGCCCGCCGCCTCTTACTGCTACACTGATTACGTCGCTTGCAACCAGCTTCTGGCCCCAGTACAAGCTGCCATTAGCAGACAAGCCTACTGCAGCAACCTGCGCTGCTGTACTTTGGCTAGTGCCGTTCAGCGGCATTGCAGTTGCTGAGCCCCGCACTCCTGCAGTAGCAGTTGCATCTGGCAGAACGACCATCGTCCTGCATGCTACTGGGAAGCTAGCTGTATTGCTCAGGGCTATCAGCTTCCCGCCGCTGCTGTACTGCATGAGCTGGCCGACCTGCAGCTGCAGCAAAGCGCCTCCAGCAGGATGTGCTGCAGCTGTGACAACCCTAGAACCAGCATAGCTCACACACAGGGTCTGGGTCTCAGGCTCAGCACTGACCTGGCACCCATTGACTGCCTGCAGTCCTGCAGCTGTCGATGGAAATCGGACTGCAACCTCAACTAACACTGTCCCTTCGCCTGCCTCTAGACCCTCTTCTGCAGGGAATGGTGCGGCAAGCAGTAGAAGCCTGTTTTGGGCGAGCCAGACGAGCCCCATCACCAATCTGCCTTCTGCTAGTGGAATAGCAGGCCCAGCTGCTGTAGATGACCTGATGGGCAGGTACTGCTGCTCTAACTGATGCACCTGCTCTGCTGCAGCAGCTTTGTATGTATTGCTGCTGCTTGACTCGTCTAGCGGTGTCCACGGTCCTGATGTCATGGACAGGTAGTCCTGGCTGGCGTTACTGCTGTTACTGCCATTCTGAGCCGCATGTACTGCTGTGCTATCAACACTGCCATTACTACTGAGGCTGCTGGCTGTTGCAGGGCAGTACCCCAGGGGTAACAGATACTCCTTGGGTCCACCAAGAGCCACTTGGTCCTCAAGAGTTTCTTCCCACAAGTCCGATTCAACAGACCGCAGGAACAGCACCTGACCATCCGACAGCAGTACTGCCAAAACCTCACACAGCCCCTGCTGAACCACATCAATTGGCCCATTCTGCTGCTGCAACTGCTCGATGTCATGTGGACTGGCCTCTAGGTCAAGTTTGATGTTGCCGTCGAACCACGCCAATGCATTGACAGGTCGAGGTAGGACAGCGCGCACAGCGCACATTGGCGGCGGCACCTGTGAATGTCTGCAGAACACACGCAGACATGGTTGCAGATTGAGCTTGTGGCTGATCAGCAGAGAGCACAAGTCGAACTGACTGGCACAGAGACCACCAACTTCAAGGACGAGACAGCAGGTTCTGCATGCTACTAAAGTGCAAGGCCCAACCAGGCTCACCTCAGAGGCGTAATCAGCAGCTGATGCCCATCCACGACTGCAGCTGTGCCCCTCCCACTAACTGTGACGCCCCAGTCAAAGTCCAGAATGGTGTAAGACCCGCTGCCAGCCAGCAGGTGCAGCCGTGTGGACCGTGTTTCGTCCCAAGATGCCAACAAAGCACCAGCTGAGTCTGGTAGGGTGTGCAGCTGCTCATGCTTCAAGTACCAATGCCAGTTACTGCGGTGCCATAACTGCAACCATTATGAAAAAGACACGCAATCTTGGTATCAGATGGTGAGCTGAACCAGATATGAAACCAGTGTTGCAGTGCTGCTTGACTAGGGAGTGGCTGACAAGTTGGGTACAGGATTTGGTGCAAAGTAAGGTGCTGTGAACCCAACTGGTTGGGCCCAAACCAAGTGAATACAAGAGCCCTGCAACAGTCTGTTCATAGATGCTGAGCCTATTGCTGCGAGCAACAGGGCGTTACCTGCACATGCCATTCGTGTGTTGTGCTAACACTGTCGTCATCCTCTGCTTGCTGTTGTCCAGCACCAGCAGGTGCCAACACCACTGCCAGCAGCTCTGAGTCAACGCTCCAGTGCATAGCCTGGATAACCAGACCCTTCTGGCTGCTGTTGCTACCCGGCGAGTCTTCTGGATGACTACAAGTGGTGTACGTGGGTACATCAAAACCCCCATGCTGCAACCCATTGCGCTCAAACAACAGCACATGCTGCATCCAACCGTCTCCTACTGCATCTGCATTGCTGCTTTGCGCTACTTCTGCCTGCTGCTTGAGGCCCTTGGTGCCAGCCACGGTTGTCGCGGCGCCACCGCCCTGATGCGGTGCAGCACGGAGCGGCTGCCCTTTGCTGTTGAACCCTACAGTTGCTGTGGCTGCTGCAGCTGCCCTGGGCCCTACCGCGGGTGCCACTGCTGCAGCAGCATACAGATGTCTGCTGTTGGGCTGCCATGCAATGGGTGCTGCTAGGCCGGCTGCTGGCTCAGCTGTGGCATGTAGCTGGCAGTCCTCGCGGTCCCAGATGTGCAGCAGCCTGGCATGGACTGCTGCAGAACTAGCTTCGCTGCTGGCGCCTGTTTGCGACTCCCACAGGGTGTTTGAGGCAAAGTTATTGCTGTCGCCTCGCCACGTGATCGTTGCTGCTGCTAGCTGTGGGGCTGCAGGTGCTGCCGGCTTCAGCTCTGGCAGGGGCACAGATACTTCTGCAAGTACTTCCCATTCCTGCAGCAATGTGTCAGCCCCTAAGCTCTCATACATTGTTTGGACGACTGCTCATGCAATCTGCCAACCGCAAACGCCTCTGCTGCTCCAACATGCTTTGGCTGGAGTGAGCCTGGGTTATGAGTGTCGTTGCCTGTGATGACAGAGTTGACAGCGAGTGCAGATCCATCACACTGGTCTGTCAACTACTGCTGACCCACCTTGTTCATCAACAGCAGCGACTGGTTGAAGCCTAGCAACACCAGCAGCTCGCCATCAGGACTCCACGCAGCTGCAGCCAAGCCCCCGGCCACTACGCCAACCTCCTCGACCTCATGGCTGTCTGTATGCAGCAGCAGCAATTCACCGCTGCTGCATGCGATGAAGACTGCATCAAGCTCTAGCACGAAGCTGAAGGCAACCACAAGTAATGAAGGCTTGCCCTTCACCAGAACAGGCTCTGGCGGCAGGTCAAACAGGGGCACACTCCAGAGCAGCTGCACGTCAGGGCAAATGGTGCAAGGCTGTCAGCAGTTGCATGCAGGGTTGGTGCACAGCAGAGCGCCAAAGAGCTGAAAATCCACGGTATACTGAAACTAGTTGCATCTATAAGTAACGGAAGCCAACATAAGGTGTAACAACGCGATATAGGACGAGTTCGTCACCTTTCTGCCTGCTTCACTGTAGCAAAGCACCAGGCCACCCCTGGTCACTACATACAGCAGTCTTTCTGTGCTGTCGATGCAGAAGTGCGTGATGGGGTCATCCTCAGCAGCGCTCGGACCTAGATCAACGTCAGCATTTGCAACATCTTGGAGACGAAGGTTGTTCATGGCTGCATCCGATGCAGAACGGCTGAACCAGCTGCGCAGGCTGAACTGCCTCGGGCGGCCTGGCCCCTTACACGCTATGCACACATAAGCTTGACAATACCTTTAAACTGGAAGCCGCGCACTAAAGCGCGCTGCGGGTCCCCACCCACGCGCCAGAGCAACCGAAATTGTGACATGTTAGCACTTAAAAATCCTCCCGCCAGACAAGGCTGGCCGGCAACTGCCATCGGTTGAGAATTCGCTCGCTATGAACCCATGGACTGTTGTAGTGCTTGGAGCTGCAGTGAGACCATCACCACCCCGTCGGCAATCCCGGTTGCTGGTACAACACTGCCAGTTGCCGGGCTGTTGGCATGGACGACTGCGCCAGCCGCAGGCTACAGAACAGGCCGCATCTTAGTAACAAGAAATAGGCGCTAAATGCCCTTGCAATGCATGCATCTGGTATGCAATAGCAGGTCCTGACATGACATGCATGCCCCAGCCTTCCAGCTGTGCTGCATTGCAAAAGGTGGCAAAGCGTAGCCACGGTAACATAGACCACTTGAATCCAATCCGGCGCAAGAGCTGATGTCTGCCGTTTACGAACAGCTGCTGTTGATCGCGAATATGCCTTAGCATGCTGCACAATAACTGCCGCCACCCGACTCGGCTGCCCAGTTCTGTTGTGAAAACATGACGGCCAAGGAACTGGCAATAATCCTGGCGTATATCTGAAACTTGAGCAGCCTATCCGCAGCATTGGAGACGAAGCATCCTGCACTGCCCTGACACAGAGCTTGGTCACTGGTGCTGTTGCTGCTGAACCACACCAGCAGCTGCCATGGCTGTGCCAAATCCGGCAGATGTGCCACTGCATGCCCTGCTGCCATCTCATGCTGTATCGTATCTGATAAGATGCCAACTACTTGAGTAGCGACCTTGCTAAATGCTCCTTTGCTGACGCAAACGCTTGGGAGAAAGTCTGCGATAACAGGAAACAGCAAAGCATCAAGCGCGTGCCAGCAAACATCTGGGTTGCTGTCATTATGAATCGCCATACCACACAGTGACGGCTCTAACAAGCCCCCACAGGCCCCTGCAGAGGGTCATCAATGTTGTGGCTGGGGTGTGGCAAAAGGCCAGGACATGCGACTCACCTGTTCTGTCAGTGGCACCTCCCCATCTGCTCCCCTCATGGTAACACGAGCAGCTACTGTCTGCGGGTCCGTCTCCAGTATCAACCTGCACAAGGCAATGAAGTGTTCGAACATCAGGCTTTGCAAGCTGCCCTGTTCTGTGTGCTGAAGTGCTCAACTATCTTTTGCTAGCTGCCCTGTGTTGTGCGCTGAGCAGGGCCCTGGGAGTCTCCCCCACGCTACATTGTCCTTGTGGATAAACCTGGAGTCACAGTCACATTGCTAGCTATGCTGACACAACACATCAGTACTCAGTGATATGTGCCAGTATGACTCCGGTCATGCCTCGCATACGACCAGTCTCATTGTCTCAGGAACTAGTGTCCATCACATTGTTCAGTATGACTGCAGTGGCGGCAAGACAAAGTGAACTATGCTGCTGCTTGTATGGCTTACCCCCCATCTACAATCTCGTCCATCACCAAAAGCGCTAGATCCAGGTTCTCTAACACTGTCTTCTTGTCTACTTGTTGCCTGTAAGATACAGAGGTCAAATCAACGAGGCCCTCAGTACATTGATCCCGTCAGCTGCAACGCTGTTGTCGAGCTACTGATGCTTCCTTTCAACTGCTACATCCGGTTCGACTGCCTCAGGGCCAGCTCATGTTTGCAGCAGAAGGGGATTATGGACTATTGTTGCTGCATTGGCGCGTATGATCGTACGTCCTGCACACCTGAGGAGCAATGATGTTGCCTCATAGAAGGCCTGCAGGACTGCATAAAGTATCAATTCATTTTCGTTGTCTGACCCTGTGACGTAGAACATGAGGTCTCCCAGGCACTTGTAGACAACTAGGTAGTCATCAAACATTGTGATCTCCGCTGCAACACACAGAACTGTATCAGTGAACCCGCAGCACGATCACAACCAACTGCAGCTGCTGCTGATGTATCAGGCTCACCTTCCCCCCGGGCATTGGTTCTGCTTGTTTTTGCAAACACTGCTTTTTCGTAATTGGCTTGGCTGTTCACTGTCGCCCTACGGCATATATCAACTGCAGTAGGCATGCTGCACAAAGACTGGCCCTGACACTGGCAGTTGATTGTCTTGCTGCAGCGTACCACTCAGGTGCGAAGTATTTGACTGCTATACGCCGCCCTTCAGAGTCCAATATCAACAAATTCTTTACAGTTGGACAAGAAGGGTCTACTTGTGACATGATAGACATCTTGAAGTCTGTTTCAAGTTGTACACTGTAGCAGTCGCAGGCACTAGTGGCAGCCGGGCCTTCAGCGTTTCCTACCACTACAACCAGCACAAAAGAGGTCTCAACAGGGTCTCAGAGTTTTTCTGCTGGAGCTGTGGGTTATAACAGTGGCAACTTCCGAAGCAGGGTGCAAGAACAGCACGCGTAACGCGTTCGTATGGCAGCAAAATGTGGGCAACGGCTGTTATCTTACAGCCATTACGATCTGACGGCTTCGCTCGTAGCTAAGAGTTCTGCACGTCCCACTCGAACTTATCCTTGCATCACGCCTAGGAGCTGATACAATACGATGTTTGCAGACGAATCTGAAAGGTGGTTTGCGCAGCAAAGCAGGGATGCGTGTTTTACGTCACCT
>NSMO01014324.1:0-77126 GCA_002588565.1 Coelastrella sp. UTEX B 3026 | reverse complement strand
CCTTATTCTGTGCTGTATCTGCTGCATTGGTTCCAACCGCAGGATTCCACCTACAAGTACTTCGAGGTCATCATGGTGGACCCCAACCACAACGCAGTGCGCAATGTGAGTATAAGCAGCAGTGCCACGATGGCAGCACAAGCAACTTTTGCAAACAATACTTGCCGCAGCTAGCGCAAAGCAGCATGCAGTGACCCGGCAGCCAGTGCTCGCACTTGCTGTCATACAGAGTAACAGGTACATTGCTCTGCAGTGGTTGCATCAGCCATGCAGCGCAAGCAGCAGTGAACATCTGGCAAGGCGTGACCATGCCCCTGCTGTTGTTGTGGGGTACGTGGGTTTGCTGCTCTTGGGTCACTGTTGCACCAGTTCCGCTGGCTATCAATGTGATGTTTCAGCTTACACCACCTCACATGGTTCGCCTTTGCCCATTTTGTTATGCTGCTCGAACAGGATGCTCGTGCCAACTGGATCTGCAATGCTGTGCACAAGCACCGTGAGCTGCGCGGCCTGACAAGTGCAGGCAAGAAGTACAGGGGTCTGCGTGGCAAGGGCCACAACTACGCCAAGGCACGTCCAAGTGTGCGTGCTACATGGCGCCGCAACCAGAACCCCAGCCTGCGCCGCTACCGCTAAGCAGCTACAGGAGCTTGGTAAGTGAATTGCTGGGGAGACTGCTGTTGGCCTTACTTGAACTTGCGGATGTGGCTGTAGCTGAGTAGTTTGCAACAGCCATCAGGACTGCATTGGGCGCAGCATGCTGTGCAGAGGGGCAAGTCTTAAATACTGTCTTGCTGTGCATGGACTGCATGAAGTCTGAGGCTTGTCAGTGGTGGCTGCTCTGAAGTTGCATCAAGTCAAGCAGCGCAATCATCGCTTCCAGACTGCAGTGTTGAAACCCTGCAAGAACTCCTTGAGCTCTCAACAGCTGCTGATGTCTTTCTGCTGCCCTGCAGTTGCGCTGGTGCAATCAGTGTGGGCAAGCTTCTGGATGGTTATCACTGGGGCTGCTGGTGCTGTTGGGTTGTTGCAGCGGGCTCTGGTTGCCTATTAGTTAACGTTTTGGACGGTGTTGGCCATGTGGCATACTAGCTTCGCTGTAACCTGACGTCACACTACTGTTCCGAGCTGGCAGTGCACGTATGAGGGCTCAGTCTCGTAAGCGCCAAACGTCGAGGCAGCGTGGCATCGTGTACTGGATGCAGAACACTGTTGTGTACATTTGTTACTGTGCGTGTTAACGAAGAGAACATCAGGCATTTGAGGCTAGCCAGCAATTGCAACCGAACCATGGCTGACAGGGCTTCGCCTCTCAAGCCTCTTGAGTATTTGAGCGGATTCGGTGCGCAGTGTTGGAGTCTGGAACATTCAGCCTTGTAACGCTGCAGCCCAGTCTTGCGCTTCGCTTTAGCTCGCGTGCGTTCTGCCTCCGTTCACAACACATCACCACTGCAGGCAATGAATTCACATCTGAAGCACTGCCTGGCGCCCTGCCTGAACGACAGAACAACCCAAAAGTACGATATCCGCGACCCAGCTGCCACTGGTGTGTTATTCCAAGGCTACTTGATGTGAAACTGCTGTCGTTTGCTTGCAGTTATGTCCCTACGGCCTATACACGGAGCAGGTGTCTGGCACAGCGTTCACGGTTCCTAGGAAGTAAGTGATAACATATAAGCGTCTCAAGATCAATACAGCAGTCCGCATGAGTGCATGCAGCAGCTATGTACAGTTGAACAGTTCGGGTGAGCCACTCTTCAGCTGCTACAATGGCTGTGTGCGATTTCTCTGAGACCAGGTATTCCATGCATGGGTGGCTTTGCATACTTCCCTGCCACCCTGATTGCACAGGGACCAGCAGCGCAGCTGGCTGTATCGCATCCGCCCGTCAGTCACACACGAGCCTTTCCACCCCCTCAACTTCCCCACTGAGCAGCTGACAGCTGATTTCAGCCTGGGCATGGTCACCCCCAACCAGTTGCGGTGGAAGCCTCTACCAATACCAGCAGATCCAGTGGACTTTGTTAGGGGCCTGGTCACAATGTGTGGCGCAGGCAGGTGCGCTTAGGCAGCAGAATGCCTTGGGCCATGCACATTGCCAGCAGTGCGTGCTGAATTCTACTGTTTGCTAGGAACTCTGGAATGTCTGCAGGCAAGGACAGCACGCACATCCCTGCGAATTTCACATGGTGGTGGCCAGCACATCAGTCGTGCACTGTTAACTCCAGAATTTCCAGGATGCTTCTTGGTGCCAGGTGCCATGCTGGTGGCAGCCATCACCCGTCGTACACACACAAGTACTGTAGGTAACACTGTCCACCCACTCTTATCACGTATTCTGCTGTCACACACCTGCAGTGCTGAGCAGAAGACTGGCTATGCCATTCACATGTGAGTGTTTCTGTCAGCTGCATCCCGACATTCAGTGCATAATCACGCACCGACCTGGTTGATACAAGGGCCACACGCAGCAGAGGGCAGCACCCAACCTGCTGTATGCGCCATGGAGCCGTTGCATCAGCCCAGCAGCTGCATCGGCAGTACACATGCGCAGGCCATGTCCTGCTACAGCATGTTGATGCGCACACACCGCCTGTGGAGTGTGAATTTCGATAGCCTTTTGTCCTGGACTGTGTGGCCAGTACACATGCATGTACAGCCATGCACACAGGTGTGTGTAATCAGTGATGCGTCATCACATCCACAAAATCATTTAGGTCAACCTGGCTGTTGTGCACTGGAAATAAGCTGCCCACCAGCCACAGCTCTATGGCTACGGCCCCGCATCCCATTTCAGAGGGGGAAACTGTTGTGCCCTGTTCGATGTGCCAGGTACACGTGCAGCACATCAATGGAGGATTGCTGTCTTGCTGATGCAGATGGCGACATGCTCATTGTACCTCAGCAGGGTAAGAACGAGCCATTGTTCCAGCAGAATGGCGTGCAGCTGAATGTTTGCAGTCAGTGTCAGCCTCGGCCTCAGCAGCAGCAGCAGTAGTTAGTGCCCCCAGTAGCAGGTACCTCAGCTGGCAGTCCTGTTGTTACAACTGTTTGCAGTGTTTCTGGGGACTACATGCCATGAGTGGCTCCGTTGGCAAGTGGCACCACATTTGGATGCTAGCCAGCAGGTCGGGTCGGGGATTGACATCAATACAGTTTGCAGCATTTGGCCATGCAGCAAGTGCAGACCTTTCTTCTATCAATTCCCAATGCCTGACAGCTCGAACAGGCCCATGAAGCCAATCCATCCGCCACAGGTTGCTCCAGCAGCAGGTTCATCTTCCTGTTGCCTCCAGCACAACCCAAGTTTGTGATTGCCGTTGCAGGTGGACTTCTGCTGACCACCGAGTTTGGCCTCCTTGAGATCTCACCTGGTGAAGTGGCGGTGGTACAGCGTGGTATCCGCTTCAGTGTGTCACTCACATCAGGCCCAGCTCGCGGGTATGTGCTTGAGATATTTCAAGGGCACTTTACACTGCCAGACCTTGGGCCAATAGGTGAGCTGTTACCTACGTAGTACAGTGGGTTGGTAAACATGGTTGTAGTAGGAAACAGACGTTGAGTCAAATTGCTAGCATCCGGGCAGGATATGCCGTGTGCTGGAAGTTCACATTGTTCAGCCACCACCACATGTTTGGCCGTGTTCCAGGAGTTTGTCACGTCGACTATATGTATGCGTGAGGAGATAGGTGCTGTTGTGGCTCGACACTCGTGCAAACAGAGCTGAGTTTGGCCGTTGTTGGTGTCATGTTCAGGTGCCAATGGACTTGCTAATCCAAGAGACTTCCTGCATCCTGTAGCCTGGTTTGAGGAGCGCAATGTCACATTCACGGTTATGCACAAGTTCCAGGGACAGCTGTTTGCAGCAACACAGGTGCGTGCAGGCTGGGGCTGTACAGGAGGGGTGTATGCTGTGCAGGTTTAGCAGATGTGTTTGAGGTCCGTCAATATGACATGGGACTGACAAGCCACTATGTTCCACTGCAGGTTGGTTCATGTCAGTCATGTCAGGAGAAAGTGAACAAGGCCAGGTCGGGCCTGGCTTGTGTTGTTCAGTTTTGATGTCAAGTCTCAAAAGTTCACCGGGTGCTAAAAAATGTTGCTGAGCAACCATTTCGCGGCATGTGCAGCAGCTTAGCCACAGCAGCCGGCCAGCAGCAGAAAACGGTGCTGACAGCATTGCCAGGGCTTTGCACAAAACTCAACGACTGCCAGCAAGCTGTTGTGCAGCTGCTCGGCCTGGGTGCCAGTGTTGCGTGCCTGTATCCATAAGCTGTTTGTCACGCATGTCCTACAATAGGACAATAGACCAAACTCGTCTGTTCGCTGCCACACATGGACCTAAATGAACCTTCACATTCGTGCACACCACTCTCTGTCCTGCAGAGCTTCTCACCATTCAACGTTGTGGCTTGGCATGGCAACTACGTGCCTTACAAGTATGACCTCAGCAAGTTCTGCCCCATGAATGCAGTCAGCTTTGACCATCCAGACCCGTCAATATTCACGGTACTGACAGTACCATCAACAACTCCAGGTATGAGGCACTGGACTATGATCTGTCGTACAAGGCTTGTGACAGCTTACACCCAAGTTGTCTGAGCATATGACCGTGGCCTGTGTGCTGATTTGGGAACAGTGATTGGCAAGGCTGCGCTCTTTGACCTGGACGGATTATACATGTGTGTATGTGCTTGTAGGTGTAGCAGTGGCTGACTTTGTTATCTTCCCACCCCGCTGGACTGTTGCTGAGCACACCTTCAGACCGCCCTACTATCACCGGAACATCATGAACGAGTTCATGGGGCTTATCAGGGGGACGTATGAGGCGAAGCAGGAGGGATTCATGCCAGGTAAGATATGGGTTGCAGTACAGCTGTTGAATGCAAGCACATGCTGCAAAGATAGCATCCAGCCCTGAGTTGAACGCAAGCATACACTGCAAAGATAGCATCCAGCCCTGACTACTACAGCAACCTTGCCAGCTGTGTGGTGTACTTCTTGAGCAGTTATTGGGGCAGCAGGAGACCCAGAGGTCTCATCACCGAGGTCACAGCGGGGGATATATAGCCCCAATTGACATAGAGAGGTTCGGGTGGTGAGGCGAGGAAAGTTTTGTCTTGTGGAGCGGTCTGGCAGTGACAGTTGGCACCCTGTAAGCGCACAGCCATTCTTGACAGCTGCTGCTGGCTGACAGTGCACTGCTAGCATTAGAAGCACATGCAATAGCATCAATATTGTGCATTGTGTTATGTGTGCCCAGGTGGTGCAAGCTTACACTTGTGTATGACACCACATGGCCCTGACACAGCAACCTACGAGTCAGCCATTCTACCAAGTCAGGAGCAGCCTGCCCATCTGGCCAGAGACACCTTAGCATTCATGTTTGAGACATCTCTAACTCCCAGAGTCACGCCTGCAGCCCTGGGCAGTACGTGCATAGACAGGGACTACTACAAGTGCTGGCTGGGACTCAAAAGCCACTTTGATAGACACTGGTTGAGCCATCAGGGCAAGGGCTTGGAAGTGAATGGTGACGCAGAACAGAGGGGCACAAAGTCGGATGTTCCAGCGGTTGTAGGGGGCCAGAGGTCGCAGGAGGTGCTGCAAGGAGTATGAATGGAGTGCTACAGTGTGAACTACAGTGTGAAATCTTGTAGTGGATTGTTGGATTGTAGATGGCTGGTCATGTTGAGAAACCAGGAGCTTGAAAAAGATCACACAGCTGTTGACATGGGCTGGTTGGCTTGCTGTTAGAACCTCTTGTCTGGCTAGCACCACCAGCATTGATAGAACTGCAGCTTAGTATGAGGGTAGTGTAGCCTCTTGGTCTACAACAGTGCGGGGCCAGAAATTGTCTTAGAACCTTGATGCGTCAGGCGGTAAGAGAGCTATTACTTCCTGCTTTGAAAACTTCATGCACGCTTCTGTAGTAGGCAATCAGCAGCTATCCAAGGACTTGTGTCGCATTTCTATGTGCATGCAATACCATTGTAGTGCAGCACCGTAGCAATATAAGATGGAGCATGTATAACAGATGTACAAATGGGAGAATAAGGGAGAACCTGGCAACAGCAATGTTGCAGAGTTGGCTGTTGAATGCAGCTGGGTGTTAATGCATGGCAGCTGTCACAGTCACACGTAGTCAGAAGCCATGCAAAAGTAACGGAGGCAGCTGTCACAGTCACACGTAGTCAGAAGCCATGCGTAGCTTCTAATTGGCAGCAAGCACGTGGGTGAGTGGTGTGGAGTCTGACCTTCTGCCGTTGTACACTAAAGAGTCTACAGCCGCCTGTGTGAGTAACAGGCCAATGGCAAACATTGCTGCAGCTAGTGCAACTTGCTGGGTGAGTCACCCAGCAGGATCATTGCTGATCAATGCAGGCCCAACGGTAGCAGCTGGCTTGGGACTGCACTGGGGGCATATGTTGGCCTCAAGAATCACATCACCTGTTCTGTATGGTCTGGGCAAATACCGGGTGACAGCTGCTACTGTCGTGGCAGTGCCCGTTGATAGCACTACCAGAACTGTTGGATGCCTGGCTGTGGTGCAAGTGCTTTTCTCATTGGACCAGGGTGCACTTTGGGCTGGAATGACGTTTCAGATAAGCAACAGGTGGTTGTCAGCAGATGGCTGTGTTGAGCATCGAGGCAAAAGGCAGACATGCAGCTCTGGCTGGGCTGGCATATGCAGCTATATGTGTGCTATAGGCAACTGCTGGTGGCAGCTGCAGTGCCAGAATTCCAGTATCATAAGGTCTGGCATATCTGCTCAGTTCGTGTGTAATTACTTAACAAGCATCAGCAGTTGGGCGGTGGGTTTCCGTGCTGGGTTCAACCTACAACAGACCTGCACTTAAGTGGAGGCCGTGCAGGCATGCTTTGCGCCAAGTCCTTATTGCTGCTGGTTGGTGTCTCCTGAGTGTCTGAGATTTTGACACTGCATAACTACGTAGTAACTACTTCAAGAACAGTTGTTATTACTGTGACAGTAGAACACACAACAGCTTGCTCCTCAACAGGACGCACAGCCAGAGTAGTATATGCTAGTGCTTGGTTTGCTGCCAGAGCATGAGCTGGACCGTTGAACCCCCAAGCTGGCATTGATAAAGCATCGCCTGAAACTACAGGCTACCTGATTGAGATTCCAGACAGTAATCGGAGTGACGCACTGCAGGTCGTTACATGTGCTGCTGCGAGGTCGTTGACGCTAGCAAGGTTGCTGAAGGTGATGGTGTGTCCCCCGCCAAGCTGCATTGGGGCCAAAGGCTGGTTCTCAGCTATCATGGAATTTGTCATCACCTTAGCATCATGTTATGAGTGTAAATGTACGCATACTCCTATGCCCAGAGGTAAGCTCCAGGCATGGTAACTGCTGATTTGCAGAACAACACCTCGGTCCCTCGCAGAGAAGAGGCACAGTGAGTTATCAGCCCAACCAATTGCCAGGCTCTGCCAAGTGGTTATCGGTGCAACGAACCGTTCGGACCCAGGGTCCTTCATTTCCCCTGAAGCGCGATAGTCGCAGCGAGGTGTCGTCAACGCGCCAACCTGCACAAAAACAACGCATTGAGCCGTGTGAGGCTGTAAAAGCAGCAGCCCTTACTCCTTTCGCTTGCACAGGCTCTCGACACACCTGATCATTGGCATAATGGCAGTTCTGCTGCGAAGGAATGCAGTGGCTGCTGTCAGCAGGCGTGCATCACTGTCACCGCATATTCTAGCAAGGCCTGCCTTGGCTCTCCATCAGCGTGCCGCACCACAGAGAGATGTCAGCGTAGCAGCAAGCAAGGTAGGGCGCCTGGCGACGTGGAAGTGTTGAGCCGAGCTAAACTTGCTACTCAGTAACGCCTATAGCAATGCAGACGTTCAGCCAGCCGGTCAGCTGTTGACTTCCGCAGCTCGCGTTCGTTTGTGACCGACGTGCAGGCAAAGTTCTTCGTGGGCGGCAACTGGAAGTGCAATGGCACCCACGCTTCCGTAGAGAAGCTTGTAAAGGACCTGAATGAAGGCGGCGTGCCGTCAGACATCGACGTGGTGGTGGCACCCCCTTTCATTTTCATTGACTGGGTCAGAGCCAACATCAAGAACGAGTATCACGTGGCAGCCCAGAACTGTTGGGTCAAATCTGATGGGGCCTTCACTGGCGAGATCAGTGCTGAGATGCTAGTGGATGCTGGTGTGCCCTGGGTCATTACAGGCCACAGTGAGAGGCGCAGCTTGTGTGGCGAGAGCAACACTTTTGTCGGCCAGAAGACTGGTCATGCTCTGGACGTTGGCCTAAAGGTGGGCTGACAAGACGCCCAGCATATAACAGTTGTTGAGGCGGTGTTATTTTGCCTCAGGCTGCTTATGTTGGCAACTGTTGCAGTTCACAGTAACGTCTCCCCGGCACAGCAGCGCAGGCAGTATGCATGTACACAAACTGCGCGGGCACCAGTAGAGGCATTTGCACGGCTATCAATGCAAGTGCATCAAGGATCTGTACCTGGGTATAGCTGACTATGTGGCAGGCAGCCAAACAGCAGTCATTTTACATAGCGCAAACGTTTCCAGTGTTCTGTGCTGGCCTCTGTTGTGTGGGCACAGATCCAATAAGCAGTAGCAAACAGACAGTAAAGCGCTTATAAGCGCAACGCAGTAGTGGAATGCTTGCCCACACAATTCGTCGACTGACTCCAGATATTTATACCCGCCCTTCGCTTGCTGTTGCAGGTTATTGCATGCATTGGCGAGACCTTGGACCAGCGCAACAGCGGCAACCTGTGGCACACTTTGGACAGGCAGATGCAGGCTCTCTTTGAGCATGTGACAGACTGGTCACGTGTGGTGATTGCCTATGAGCCAGTCTGGGCTATCGGTACAGGCCAGGTTGCCACACCAGAGCAGGCACAGGAGGTTCATGCGTATCTCCGCACAGTCCTCAGCGAGAAACTTGGCAGAGACCAGGCAGAGAGTATCCGCATCATTTATGGCGGCTCGGTGAACGATGGCAACTGCAACGAGCTTGCTACACAGCCAGATATTGACGGGTTCCTGGTGGGTGGAGCTTCACTCAAGGCACCTTCATTCCTGAAGATATGTGGCAGCGTAGCAGCACGCAGGGCAATGGCACACTAAGCAAATGCTGCCAGCGGCTTTGCAGCAGTGACCTGCGAGAACAAAAGCAGCAGTTGTATGTCAGCTGGTGAGAGGGGAGAATGCACTGATAGGGGTTTGTGTTCTGCACATCGTGCATGTTGAGCCCTCAGAGTTGCCCATGGCGCAGTGTCGTGATGGAGATGCTGCGAGGAGTACACAGGGGGACTTCCTAGACACTACAGGAGTGTTACGGCTGTTGCAAGGAAGCTGACACTGTTGCAGCTGCATCTGGCCTGTGTGCAGTGCCTGTCATGGCCAATCAGGTGCATTAGTATGTGAGCATTTCAGCAGAAACACTGCATGTTTGTTGCGCAGAGGCGGGGTGTGTCTGGCATGCCATGGTAATGAGCTGGGTCAGGGGGATAGCTAGTGGGCACAGCTCAGGCTGGTGGTGAACCTTATTACAAACTACATACTGTCTCTGGTGCTTTATGTTGCTCTTGATATCATTTGAAGGTCACATCTTTGCCTGATGTGGTGTCTCCAGAGCCATATCGGTGCCCAGGTGCTACCAAGCGCTATGCATGCATATGGGTTGGCCTGGCGCATGGTCCCTCATGGTCGGTGTATACTGCATTGGGAGTGCAGCAGTAGTCGCTCGGTTTGCTTGAGAAGGCAGGCGTTCTGCGTGTAAAAGTGATTGAGCCAATGCAACAGTTCTGCAGATTGTGATTTCAAAGTAGCAAGTGCTGTTGAAACGCATCCACCATGCACGCATTTCAAGTGCAGTCATGTAAAGTTTAGCTCATGCATGGCTTGTGGCATGCCTGGCATGCTTGTGCACTGCGGTTCAGTCTCACTACCATGATACTCAAGTGCACTTCAAGCTACGGTAGCGTACAATCCCTCATCAAGCCCCAAGACGTCGATGCCAGTATGTCAAAAAGCAGCGTGCTTCTCAGAGAAAGGTTTTCCAACTTGGCCAGCTGCTGCGGTAGCGGCCTGAGGCAACTCGAGCCTTCCGGAGCTGTGGCATGCTTAGAGACACAGAGCCTAACCTGCGAATCCAGAGGCTGTGGGTTTTGGAAAGGTACAAGCACCTCCAGGGCACACAGGCTTCGCCCATACGGCAACAATCAGGAACACAGTGTGGCACGGGTTTACGACATGAATTTGAAAAAAGCAGTTTTCTGGCATGCTTTGCTTCCATGAACCGCAAGCAAACTGATCGTGTACATAATCGCATAGTCCAGCAGCACAGTCCTTGACTGTCGAGCAGCATCACCCAGGGTACCTGTCAAAACAATCTGGGCATGCGCTTCCGCTGCTAGCTGTACCCTATGCATCAATTTGCTGACCAACGTGTGCAATCAAGTACATGATTCGTGTTGGCACCACGGCCGTCTGCAGTCATGGCTGAGCACAGCAATGGGAAGAGACAATTTGCTGAATTCGCCCACTTCAAGGGTTGCTTCAGCCTCAGGCCTCGCAAAGCCCCTATCATAGAGGTCCTCACCGATGAGACCGCAGCAGACCGGGTGCTTAAGGTGCAGCTTGCTGGTATCTATCCAGTTATCTGGTGCAGAGTGCTCACCCTGGCTACAGCTGCTGAGATGCCAACAACTTCTGTTGTTTTGCGTCAGGACGAAGCACCCTCCCTCTTGTGGCTATCCGTGCAAACAGGGGCATTGTACATCAGTGAAAGGCAAGTGGCTGACCACACCTGCACAGCAGCAGGGGCCAGCTACTGCAAATCCTAGAGCAGCCCATACTGGCTGAAGTCATGATACATGAATGCTAGAACGATGCAGTCATGATACAGCAGTACAGGGCTACAGCGGTTTTACTCACCAAGCAAATTTGCTTGTATTAGGTATGGTGTTGATGTTATCAAGCAGCAGCTGCCTTTGAAGTTGGGAGTGGCTGCCATGGAGCAACCCATTCTTACACCAGATAAGGTGGGAACAACTGACGGGCATGGCATCGTGCACAGCATTGTTTATAGAATCTGGTGGCCATGCAACAGTTATGATGCACAGTCAAAGCTATGAGAGCTGATTGCTGTTGTTCCATGCAACCTGCAGTGTGCTGTAACCATACTGCGGGTGTCTGGTGTGTACTTACTGTGCTCAGAAGCTGCATGTCTGGGTTGAACAAGACCCTGTCTCAAGTGATGAGATTGCTGTATCACTGGGTCGCTTCAGCCTCCTGTCAGCGAATGCAATATGCAATCTCTATGCACAACCTGCAACAAGCAGGAGGCTGTATGTGTGGCCATATGGCTCTACACATACACTCAAGTGACATGGGACATTGGGTGGCTGTCCGCAGGAGCTGCTGGTAGCCAGCATAACGTTCTCTGATCGACACTCGTTAGAGCTGTTTGTCAAGCTGGGACAACACGTTCTGCAAGAGTGGCTCAGTATACGACAAGGTGACCTGATAGGAACACAACTGTGTCTTGGTGGCAGTAGAACTTGGGTGTCCTTTGTGACAGTGTGCGTTCCATACTGCTCAAGGGAAATGATGCGCTATTGTTGCAGTAGAAACTCCAAACTGGCCAGTAAACCCATCTTCTGCTGTATTGTCAGGTGCGCTGGGCAAGTGTTTGCTGGTCAGTCATGGGCACTGGTTGCTGGGCTATCGTGGCAAGGTACGGTGAACCCAAACAAAAGCATTGTGCCACATTGTTGATTATCAAAGCAAAAGCTGTTGTGCCAAGGTAACTGTTGCATGGTCTTATTCTCACATCTTCACTGCAAAATGCAGGCAGTGCAGCTGCAGTCAACCGCAGGTGGCCTGAGTGGTCTGCTGCAGCTCAACCTTCACAAGCCTTGTGTTGAAATTTGGGTGCAGCAGGCTTCAGACTCACAAACACAAAGGTATGGCCAATGCGTTGGGCACTGTCATGATGACCTAGACTCTTGCTTAATCGCATAGAACCCAAGGTCTAGGCTGCAGGCAGCTGGTCTTTCTTGACTGTATGATGTCCCAAATGCAATGTAATACTCTTCCTTGTGTCAAACGAATCTGTTGTGTACTGTGCTGGTATGTCTTGTACAGGTGTGAAACTGTGAGCTCGCTGACAGCAGCTGCTAAGGCCCTGCAGCGCTTTGGCCGCCGGAAGCAGCAGCCTGACAGCCGTATCATCAGCAGCATACAGCAACTCCGACCTACAGCGCCAGCTGTGGAAAAGCTGCTCAGGCAGATACATGCTAGTGCAGAAAGGCAGAAGGGTGCCCCAACCATGTGAGTTGGTGCGGAAGGGCTACACTGTCTTGGGATAGCTTGGCAGGTGGAGCAGCTGCCCAACCTGCCGCATTACTGTTCACACATGCTGAATAGACCTTTGCTGCTGGGGCTTGTTGTCTTCAATCCTGCACTCACTGGACCCTCTAAGCCGCTGAGTGTGTGGAGGTGTGCATGTTACTGTTGCCTTGCCACAGGGCCTCTTGGACCAGCGGTGGCATACTGGCAGCGATAGTAGACTGTGCCTCCAGCCACAGCTGCAACAACTTTGACAGCAGTGACCAGCAACAGCAGTCGCACAGTGACCAGCTCGGCAGCAGCTGCAATGGTGCCATCGTGTCCTGTAGTAGGCCGTCTGCAGTGATTCAAGGCTTAGCACAGTGTGCATGCCTGGTGCTGTCCCACGCTGGGGAGCAGCAGTGTCAGCAGGCTCAGCTGTTGATGCAGTGTATCAGTAGGGGCTTGAGTAGTAGCAGTAGTGCGCAGTCCCTGCAAGTGGCTGCACTGCTGAATACGATGGTTCAAAACTGTAAAGGTGACGGCAGTGGCTTGTCGGACATTCTGTGCCAGGTGGGTAGGCACATGTGGCTCATGCCCACAACAATGCCCACAACAGTATCTGACTGCGGGCTCAGGCACGGCAGTTGACTGTGTCTTTTCTGAGACATGTCTCAAGACTGAACACGTCAATTTTGAGACCCAGATGGTTTTGAGATGTCTCGAGACCTCAATACTCAAGGTTGAACTAAACAACCCATGGGTTGAGTTGTGCTAAACAACAGCAGGGCGCCGTGCATCTAGCTGCAGAGAGGCCGTTCTTGCTTCAGACAGCAGACTGCAAAGGTTTGCTGCTTGTGCTTGCAGGCAGGTCATTACTCCCTGGTGCTGCAGCACTTGCTGTGGTGTTATAGCCGTTCATGCCCTGCACCAAGCAGATTGCAGCAGCAAAGCCCATTGCATCTCAAGCAGGACCTGCAGGCACACTTTCAGGATGTGGGTGATGCGATGTCTGAAGTTGCACAAGATCCGGCTCACATGGGTGAGCTGGCTGAGCTTGTTTACATCACATCGGCAGACTAGCACATACAGCTTACATGCAAAAGTCAAAGCAGCTGACTGTACCTATCGCACCTATGGCTGCACAAGCACTGCCAATGCTTAATGTGCACGGGGCCTGCTGACCACTGTGTCACGCAGCACGTAAGCATCTTGTAGATCTCAAATCATTAGGGCAGCTACCTGCTGTCTTGTTGTATGGCAGAGCTGCCCAGTAACCACCTGCAGCTGCACCCTGTGTCCTGCAGCTGCTGGCCCTCAGTCACACCCCATCATGATGTCAGGCGTGAGTGATGTCCTTTCCGAACTGGATTCCCCACGGCAGACAGCAACAGCAGCAAGGCAGCTGCCAGGCAGTGCTTCAAGCATCAGTCCACGGAAGCCAGTAGTGCCGCGGTTATCATTCCCGGCATCTGGTCCTGGCACGCCTACAACAGTCATCAGGTCGAGCAGGTTGTCCAGGAGGGCAAGTGAAAACAGGTATGTTCGTGGGTGGAATTGACTTCGGCATGCACCTTGATCTGAGACAACGGGATGGCACATGCGCACAATCCTACTCTGGCGCCACAGTGCAATTGCTAAAAATCCCTTCAGTGGTGCATGTGATGCATACTGTGACGTCAGCGTGATTGCTGGTGCGCCTTTCTTGCTTCAACCCCACCTCTGCATATCAGCTGCAACAGCAGTGGATGCCAATGCAGTGAGTAGATCAGGCAATGTCTCAGCGTGCTGGGTACTGGTGCGTGTCTAGTAAGGATATATCCTCAGCAGCTTCACACATTGTCTTTGTAACCTCTGCAGTTCTGCTGTCCCGGACTTGATGGGCCAAAGTGCGAGCCACTCCGCCATTGCAGCTCTCCAACAACTGGGGCACAGCTGTGGCGAGAGCGTGATGGCATCCGACTTGGCAGCATTTGTGACACACAAGCAGCTGCACTCTGGGCAGGCTTATGCTCTGCAACATGGAAGAAGAGCCTTGCCACACTCAGCACCAGGTAGAGTTGCTGCAGGCTGTTACAGACATAACAAAGTTGAAGAGGCTGCTGGGCAAGGCCGTTCTTATAGCATCAGCATGAGCCCATGCTGCAGCATTCTGTTGATAAACCCATGACAGACCCCTGTGTCTGTTTGCATGCTGAGAACATTTGCCATTTGGGTATGGTTACAACTGCATGCCCTGGAGCTCTGTTGCCACTGAGCCTGGGGTATGGATCTGCTGTGGCTGCAGGAGACCTATCTGCTCGCAGTTATTCAGGCGGCACGGTCAAGCAGCTGGACGAAGGGCAGATGGCCTCTCTTCCATTGTCCCTACGGCTGCAGCTGTGCTTGCTGGAATGCATAGATACTCTTACCAGTCACCCAGCAGCACAAGACATGCCAATGCCAGCAAAGAATATCCTGTTGGAGCAGCTGCTGGTGCCTAAAGCCGTGCTGCTTCAGCAAATACAGACTGTCAGAGGTGCAGGCCAGCTGGGATCCCTAGGAAGGGCATTCGCCTATCGAAGACAGCTCACTCTGCAGGTAAATGATGCAGATGAATCAAGATCTAGGTATTTTCTGCAAGTAACGTGTAGATGCAATGGCTCCTGCTTGTGAGTCATAGCCGGTGTTAAAGAGAAATGCATCTGCGGTCTAAGCCAGTCACAGTTGTCAACAGTCTGAAACACATATCATGCACGTCGATTCTCATATGCGGTTTTCGGTGGTCATACCCAACCAGCTCAACCTGTACAGCCACACCACAATGGGGGGCCACACCCTAGCTAGCAAAGGTACATCATAGTGCTTGACTGCTCCCAGTTGTGTAACTTCCCAAACAGGTGCTTCTCCGATGCCTTGCATCAGAGAGTGTGCAGCGACGGTATCGCAGCACACAGGATGATGACACACGTGACACGGGTCCCAGGCTGCACAACAGCTTGATAGCACAGTTTCAGCAGCGGTTGTCGGAGTACTGCTTGATCAAGAGGCCAGGTGGGACAAGCATATGGTAGCAGACAAGCTGCTGCCATGGTGGCCGACTTTGTTGAATGATGCCACTTTATGGTTGCAAGCAGCCTCCAGACAGTATGTGTTAATGTTCTGAACTGCGCATGTTGTTTAGCAGCGCTGCTGGGCCCCATGATGGTCGACGGCAAGCTAGGCTGTGGTTCCAGCATGACCGTGGTCGTGTATATCATGTGATTGCAGACGACTCAGTTCATGAAGCGTGCAGAGAGGTGTTGCTACTGCTGAAGGATGTTCTAGTCAACAGTGCAGACAGCAGTCTTACTGAGGCAGCTTGTACCATGATGGGACGTGTCTTAGGGCAGCAGGAGTATATGCTACGCACCAGCAGGGTGTCTCTGTGGTCCAGGGCGGCTGTGAGGCATATGGATGCATTGGTGCAGCTGTATGCTGCGCTTGTGAACCAGGTGAGTATGTGCGGTGCATTGCATGACCAGCGTAACAGCTCAGAAGAAGGGGTGATGCATGAGTGACAGGTTCACAGCAGTCCAACCTTCTTCATACACCGCCAAACCGCGCTGCAGCTGCATGTGTGCATGTGAGCAAGAATCTCAGCAGTGGACCACGCATTCTGTGAAGTGGGGTTCTGCTGTTTTTGCAGGTGACATCAGCAGCTGCAGCCACTGGCTTACTGCAGACGCTCGGCAGCCAGCCAGCCGCAGGCAACAGCACCAGCAGCGGAGGCGGAAGGTACAGCATCGAAGGTGCAGCAGCAATGACCAGTGCACCAGCAGACACTCTGCAGCTCGTACTTGAATACCTGCAGCAGCGCTTACCAGCTGCAGTATCCTCAAGCGATGCAAGGATAGCACAACCTGTAGCAGGCTTAGCAGGGGCCTCCCCTCACTCTGCATCTAGCAGTCGCTTTAGTACAGGTGGTGTCAGCCACGTAGGAGGCAGTTTGGGCGGGCTACATGCTGGCGATACGCCAGGCAAGGGCCAAGCTTTGTCAGCAAGAGAGCAGCAAGGGAGCAGCAGCACTCCTGGTAATGCAGCAGCTGAATGTGGTCTGCTGGAGTCACATGCTTACAAAAAGCATTGTTGGCAGCTGCTGACAGCGATAGTGGACTTGGCGGCCCGCAGAACCTCCAGCCCAGGTAACCACAGCTGTTGTCACCAGGCTGAATTGCCTACTTCAGTTGCGTTCGTCTTATGAGCAGACAGCTTGCATGGTGAAAGTGCACTGCTGCAAACCTGGCATGCCGCTGTTCATATGCAGATCTAAATGTGTTTTGCAGATGGTGAACGCCCCAAGCCAAGGTTTTTGTTGTTCCCACAGGTGCTGCTGCTGCTTCTGCCTTTGACTTGAGCTGCGGAGGTGACAGCAGTCCAGCATGCAATAGTCAGCCTGGCTCGGAAGGCGGTGGCGCCAGCAGGTGGGGCTACACAGCGGGCCCTGATCACGGCTTCTTCTCCACTGATAGGAGTGCCCGGCATCCACAGCAGGCGCAGCCGCTCGCTAGCCCTAGGAGACTGCAGCCTCTTGCAAGCAGGAGACCGTTAACTTCCCACCAGCTGTCAGACCTGCAGGGCTTTGAGGTGTCATCCCCTCGGCCTCCTACCAGACTCAGCACTGGCACAGGACTGCTGAGCAGCAGGCGCAGTGAGTCGCCGGTGCCTGCCCTGCCAACAGCGATGTCGTTTTCGCTGTCGTCCCTGACAGGCAGCTCAGCTGGTGGTGCTGGTGGTATCAGTACTGATGCAGCCAGCGAGACCCTGAAGGTGCTTGTTGAGCTGCTTATACGCCACAAAGGTGGCAGGCCTTACGTCGTGCAGCAGTTGGAGGACCTTGATGGGAGCCAATCTACGATACCTCTGCAGCTTGAGGTGGGTCCTTGTCACAGTGGTGTGCATATTGGACATTGCTGCTGTCCTCAATGTGCCAGGAACATGGCCACACCATAGTTTGCACAGGTTTAAGTGTTATACTTGACCATGATTTGTGATATGCCAGAGGATACTGCTCATAGCATGTGATTGGAAAGTCACCAAATTATTATCCCTCACGCTTAGCGCATGTTTGAGCTGGACATGTTGCTGCTACTGTGTGCCTGCAGCTCTTGCACTTCCTGGCACAGGCCCTGGCAGTGCCACAGTCATACGCCCTGAACATCCCACAACTCCTGGAGTTTTATGTGCACTACCACTTCCTGCACTTCACTAGGCATTATCACAAGCTGACAGTCACAGCCAGCCCAGCTGTGGTTGCTTGTTGCAAGGGCCACATCAAGGTGCGTGCAAACGTCTGCTTTCTAGATGTTCTCTACTGCACTGGTGCATGACTGCTTCTCTTAGCTTCCTCACACACAGAGAAACAACAATCAGCGTATGGTAGATAGCCTTGGCACAACAGCAGAAGTCGCATACAGAGTCGGCTAGAGGGAATCCCCTGATGGTCCCCAGATGTGTTATGGCGAAACTACATAGGTCTATACTGTGAATTTATGGTTGATGTCTTCCCAAGTTATGCTGCTGTTTTATCTTCGGGCTGCGTCAGGGTTTCCAACTACTTTATGTGCTTCTTGCTGAATTGGCTGTTGTGGCAGGTACTGCTGGCGCTAAGCAGACATGCAGGCGGTGCAAACCTAGTCCGCCGCAGGTTCCTGCAGCTGAAGGTCCTAGAGTTTGTCATCCGAGAGCTCAGTCTAGAGTACAACTTGCTGCAGAAGCAGCAGCTCGGCCCCAGCTGCAGTAGCAGCCATTGCAGCACCCCACAGACCAGCAGCAGGAGCTTAGTGGCAGCCAACAGTGCCCGCAGGCCTGTGCCGCCCAGCAGCAGCAGCGCCACTCCAGGCACTGCCAGGCTGCCTACAAGCAGACTGGGCAGTGCAGCGCTGACTACACTGCCAGCACTGGTACAAGCTGAGGACGATGCAGGCCTGTTGCCAGCTGCAAACATGGCCAGCCCACTGCCTCAAGCAGACCAGGCTGCAAAAGATGCGCAGCTGCAACAGCAGGAGGAATTTGCTGAAGACAGTGCTGCTCACCATGGTAGTGATGCTGCTCGAAGTACCCCAGCTGAGGAACTCCCGGCACCTTGCTCACTGCAGGAGGTTGAGCATGTCAGCAGCAGTACAGACAGCAGGCCTGAGTTACAGCCATTGCAACGCTCCAGCAGCCCTGAGCTACACAAAGCAGCTGCTGGGCGACAGGCACCTGGCATTGCAAGCTACAGCAGAGTGGTAGCTCGTCAGCAGCAGCACCGCAGGTCCATATCTCCTGCCACAGGAAACAGCCTACGCAGGAAGTTTGTCAAGCAGACTGTGAGGAAGTTTGAGGAGGCTGCTGCCGCCGCTGCAGCAGCAGCTTCCCCGCTACCAGCATATGCTGGCCGGCCTGTGCCAGGGCACCAGCCAATCATAGCAGCTAACGCAACGCCTTCTGCTGCGCAGGAGCAGAAAGCTGGCTGCAGCAGCAGCTTGCAAGTGTTGCAGCAGCCAGTAAGACAGCAGGCCTTCGCACCAAGCCCACCTGGTGCCCCAAGCAGTAGCAGCACTGCTACTGCAGCCACCAGCACTGCCCCAGCTGACGCACAGATGGGCCGCAGCAGCAGTAGCAGCAATCCAGATGCCATGATCACACAGGCGTTGGCAGCAACACTCAGGTCCGGAGGCAGGTTACCTGATGAGCAGTTGCATCGTAGCAGTGACAGCAATGCCAACCATGCAAGCATCAATGAATCTCACCAGGCTGGCAGCAGCAGCAGTGGGAGCCACAGATCAGTGTCCCCAGAGTCGGACTTGCTGGAGTCCAGCAGTCCAGTCAGCACAAGCAGCCGGCTGTGCCAGCAGCAGCCAGTCCTGACTGGTGATGCATCAGTGGACTATGGGCTTATCACAGAGTGGGAGGAGCAGACTGGCCGTGACTTTGTGTTTGACGGCTTGTCGGACGATGACGAGGCTCATAGTGGGGCGAGCATGGATGAACCAGTGTCCAACAGAAGCCATGCGGAGGAGGCTGGCAACAGCACAGCTAGCCCTCCTGCCAGCTGCTGCACTGTTCCGTCTCTGGCCCTGCGACTGCCAAACAGCTTCCAGCATGCACTTGGGGACGTGCATGCTTCAGCAGCGGTGCCAGCAGACACAAATCCACAGACTGGGGCAGCTGATGAGTCTGATGGTAGCAGCGTCACCAGTGGCTATAGGCCAGGCTTTGATTTGGAAGACGACTTTGAGCGCATGATGCAAGCTGAAGAGTCCGGGGAAGCCGCTGATAGCCACGCATGGCCTTTGAGCAGCAGTGATAGCCACACCAGCGATAGCAGCTATATCCCTGCAGGCAGACAGCTGTCAGATGGGCAATCCGAGGGTAGTCCCAGCCCTCGTATCCCCTACCTCAGCACAGACACACGACAGCAGGAATTTGGGGTAGGTGCTAACGAGCATTGTGAGTTGACAGCAGCAGCGGCAGCAGCAGTGGAAGGCATCGCACGGCAGCCTAATGGTAACCCAGCAGCAGCTGCAGATGAAGCTGCGCAATCAGACACTGGTGCTTGGGGAGATGAGGGAGAGCTGGATATGCATGATGGGGACTGGGATGATCAGCGCCTGGTCACTGATACCCACAGATCTCATGCTGTGGTCAGCTTGCAAGACAGGTACAGCTCTGATCTCCCTTGTATGCTGTGTGTCTGTTGCATGTGTTGTCTGTCTATGTCTGCCTGACCTTCCTTGTGATACCAGACTACTGTTGCCATTGCAAAGGTGCCTGCTGGTGGATAGAGAGGTGCTGCAAGCAATGAGATGGCGGTGTATGATCTGCCAAATAGCCCATGACACTAGAGGCACCCCATCAACAAGGCTGTGCTCAGTCTATCTTTGGTAACTCGCACGTAACCTGGTGACTATTGTCAATGCAGGAGCCCGGTAAAATCCTCTATTGTGCCCCCGCTCAACCTGAAGGCCTACAGCACGGTTGCCAGCCATCTACAGCAGCAGCTCATTGCAGCAGCACCTGGTAGCAGCGCCGGCAGCGGTTCATCGCTTATGTCACCAGGCATCAGCCAGGCGCCTAGTCTGCTTGCAACAGCAACGCCTTTGATCACCACCCGTCCACCAACCACAGCAGCAGCAGCAGCAGGAGCAGTTCCAGCACCAGCAAATGGTGTGAATCTCACCGACCGAGCCAGGCAGGCCTGCCAGTCAGCAGCCGGGCATCAATCTAGTGCAGCTGCTGCAGGATATGGTCTGTCGGCATTGTATCAAACCTGCCGTCAGGCTTCTGCAGTGTATGCAGACCAAGAGCTGCATGTGCTGTGTGTTGAGCTGGCACTGCACCTGCTGGGCACACCAACGGGGCAGCTGGATCAGTTGCAGCTACCACAAGAACCATCAGGTACAGCCCTCTTTGTCCCCACTTACAGAGCATGTGGGTCCTAGACTTAGGAGTAGCATGCGTGTGTGTATGCTATGAGCTTGTCGGCATACGGTAACAGTAAATTTTTTTGGGCTTGACGTGCTTCTTTTGCTGCTGCTTCTTCCACTGCTTGACAATGTTGCTCGAGTAAACCAATGATGGCTCTGTGGCCGCAAAGCTTGAGCCCGCAGAAGGCAAGCACAGATGTTGCAAAGCATGCCAGGAATATGTGGTTGCTGCATGAGTATCCTACAAAGCGATTGCTCGTGCATACTATAGCGCCGGACGCTCTCTGCCTGACGAAGCCAGCTGTTGGCCTGTCAAGATCCAGGTTCAGTCAGTCACATGTGTTTTATTATGTTACAACAAGTGTTCCTGCTGCTGCACCGTTCTGCCAGGCCAGTGGGTGTAACTAACACTGAAGGCAAACCTGTATTGCTTGCATGCTCTACAGATGCATCACTCCAGCACAAAGTGCTTGTCCTGCTGGAGCACCTGTCTCACCCAGACAACACATCCACTGTGCACATGCTGGCTCAGCATGCTGAGGCACAGCAGCAGCAGCAGCAGGTGCCAGCTAGCTCACATAGCATGTGCGGCCGTGCGTGGATGGCTGATGCGGATAGTGGTGTGAGCAGTTCCAACAGCACTGCTGCCGGGCTGGCTAGCTGTGCACTGCGGCTGCTGAAGCTGCTGTCAAATGTCATGCTGAGCACTGAACAGCTGCAAAAAGGTGTCATGATTCAACAGGGAGCGTTCAGCGAGATTCATGCAGGAACGGTGAGCAGGGTCCACTATTTTCACATGCTCCAGACTGCAATTGCACAGCAGTGACACAGCAGTGACACAGCAGTGACACACCGGTGTACATTACCATACACTGCTTGCCTGCTGCAGCCAGCTGTACAGCATGGCACTGAGCTAGCAGATGTTATGATGTCGCAGCGGCTTAGTGCAGTGTGACATTCATATTCATAGTCCTACGATTGATCGTTGTTTGGTCCTGTTGCCATTGGCAGGGGCACACAGCACCTGTGGAAACTCTCAGCAGTGCAGTCACTGCAGCTGTTGTTGTGAAGCTGTGAGTTTGATGTAAATAATGCTGTGTGAGCAGGTTTGGCAGCTACACTCACAACCCAGGAGGTCCAACTGTTTCTATACCTATTATGATGCGTGCATTGGTGTGAATGATACTAGCACTCCTTCCAGCAACAAACAACATAACATCATAGTCATCTCTGAGCTTTCTGCGCCGTGTGGGGCACATATTGACGTGCAGCTGACTCATGGTGGGCGGCCAGTCGCTGTTGCACTGAAGACGGTGGAGTGTGGAGACAGCGACCCCAGCTGCTTTGAGCGGGTGTATAACGAGGTGAGCCCGGTCGGCACCGGGGTTGGCCCAGGATTGAATAATCTTGAGACAGACACCATTTGGTGGTGCAAGACTTCTGCCAGGGCACGCCATTTTCAATGACCATCTCAAGGACTTGGCTCTAGAGCCTGCTTGATGCCGTGACACCGCATCTGCTGGTGCTTCTGACAGTCACTTAGAATATGTATGAGTAGCAGAGGCCAACCTTTATGGGCTGCTACATGGTGTGTGGCAGGTTGCCATTTTGGAGAGCCTCAAAGGACAGAATGGCATTGTGCCCTTGCTGGATTATGGAGTCATGTGCGACCCCCCTGGCGATGTCAACAGCAAGCAGCGGCCACAATGGGTGCTGGTGTTCCCACGCTACAGCGGCTCCTTGCGGGAGTGGCGGATCAACAGGGGCCAAGGGCTGCAGCATGTTGATGTTGAGCTGTGCCTAAGAGTATTCCTGCAGGTGGGGGGAGGCAAAGGGTAGTGTATATAGCAGCAGGGGCACAAGCTGCCACAGCTAACCAGTAGTGAACAGACATTCCTTCAAGACTACCAGCACGTGGATGGGACCCACGACCTGTACAAAAGACCCCATCCTACCAGCCCTTTGGCATGGCGACAGTCGTAAAGCACTGCGACGCAAATGATCTGCATCACGCGTGTGAGGCTTGAAGGTGGCACGTTGAATTCGTTGCTTTGTGACTGCCATCAGATGCATCAGCACCCACTGCCACTGTCAGTGGGACGCTGCAAGCCTCTTACTAGAGCCAACACAGCCCCAAGTACTGGTGACCCACTGCGGGCTCAGAACTGCTCCAGAGTGACTAGTAGCTGATCACTTTGTATGTTTTCAGGTTGCCACAATCGTGCGAGACCTGCACAGTGCCAACATCGTGCATTACGACATCAAGGGTGACAACCTACTGCTGGACTTTGACACCAACCCTGAAGGCAGTGGCAGCACCAGCGCCAAGGCTGGCAGCAAGAGCAGCAGCAAGGCTAGGCTGCCATTCCGCGTGATTCTAGCTGATTTTGGTGATGCCCTGATGACTGATACTGCTGGATCACCGTCTGAACGCCACCGTGGTACTGAGCTGTTCAGCAGCCCTGAGATGTTGCTGCTGCATGCCGGCCAGCTGCATCCAGAACACTTTGCACATGATAGGTGGGTCAAAAGCCGCTTGGGGTCTGGCACTCCACAGATGTACGCAGCTGATGCAAGCAGTTCATGATCCGCTTGCATCAGCTGCATGGGTGCCAATGATGGCCTGCTAGCTGCTGAGCTTCTTGTGCACCAGCCACATGCTTGCGCTTCCTGTCCCTGATTGCATAGCATCAGTTGTTGGCATTTCTGTTTGGCTGATGCGTTGAACGGGCTGCTCCCTGCGGTGATTGACTAAGTAGTGCAGCTTGGTGCATGTTGCAGCAGCACGTGTCGGGACATAAAGGTCTGAGTGCTAATCAGGCTTGTGATATCCTGCAGGCGCAAGCACCGCGGTGTTGGCAGTCCACATGATGTTTGGAGCATGGGGTGCACTTTGTATGAACTGCTGACTGGCACCACACTCTTCCAGGATCAGGTCTGTGCACAAGTGCTAGCAAGGCTGTGCAATGCTTATATGTGATAGCTGCACCAGCCACCGGTAATTGGCAAGGGCAGAGCGTCTGGCCTGCTTTATAGCCATTTGTGTGATTCAACGAGCCCTAATGCAGACGTCTGCATGTTGTGCCTCTGCGTAAAGGTGATTTGGCCTGCACCTACATACAGTCAGGTCTGATGCACGCTTTAGAATCCCTAGACAGCATGTTGTTAGCAGTCACATACATTGTGACCGCTAACAAGTTTGGCATCCCAGAACAGCAGTGATGTCGGCAGTCGCATTCACCGTGACAGCCAATGATGCTAACTCGTGCATAATGCCTGCTACAGGGTGTTGGTCGCATTACATCATACGCCATGAGCAGCAACAGCTGGGCAGGCCCAACTGCAGCAGCTCATGGAGCTGTGGGCTGTCAGCATAACAGCAACAGCCTCAAGGGGCGTGGCAGTGATGCAGGGGGCATGGGGACAATTCCTGGTGGCAGTGGTGTATTGAATGAGAGCGAGAGGTCTGCACTGGGAGGCCACAGGGACCTCATTGATTTGGTGGAGTTCATGCTGGTTGGTGATGTTGCTTGGCGCCCCAGCGCAGCTGAGGTTGTATGCAGAGTGCAGCAAGTGCTCCTTACGTATGGTCGCTGAGTTACGATATAGCCAGCAGAACCACCAGTGGCGATTAGCAGGGCCTTGCATGGTTCTGCACTCTACTGTCTTGGCCAAAGCTGTTGCTCGATACTGGTGGACACAAATACAAATGTATGGTTTATGCATGTACTGGGCCAGCACTGGGTGAAGCTCATGGTGATGAAGTAACTATGGTGTCCAGGAACCAGGTAGCGCTTATCATTGTTGCTCTGTCGACACAGCTGCCAACTAGCAGGCGTGGTGGCGCTGCCAGCTGGGATGTAGATATAGCTGTTGATAGTCACTAGCACAGTGTGGGTCATAGTAGCATGGAGTTGATGCAGGCACATTGGATTCATGGAGGTCGGCATTTCCAGACGATGCCTTGGGTTGAGAAGCTTTCTAGTGGCATCTCTGATGTGCTGCACAGCCTCAAGTGGTTGCAGTGCAGCTTGCTCTGATGCATGGCAGCTGTTCCTGTAGTTGTGCCATTTGTTTGCTGTGTTCTACTTCATTGGCTTGTGCAGTCTGTAGCTGCTGGTGCAGGGCCAGCTTCTCGGCTTGTGCTGCCTCAAGCTGCTTGTCGAGCAGGCCAAGCTTGTCCTGCTGCTGTCCCCTGATGTGGGTACTGATATGCAAGCCAGCAATCAACTCCAGCTGCTGCAGTGTCAAGCGTCCGTTTCGCTCTGCTGCTATCTGTGGGATGCTGTCGCTTCAACCAACCCAGTCTTTGGCCAGGGAAAGGGGGCCCTGTCAGCCGAAGCCTCCTCGAGCCGCCAGCAGTTGCGCAGTAGCTTCGTGCTCCCGGAGCGTTGTCAAGCTGTCGGCCAGCTGTTCAGGGAGTGCGTATGCGGCATCTGCATAAGGAATGAATGGAACGCAGAAATCAAATTGTGGTCAATGGATCACGCGTACTAGGAGAGGCATTGCCGATTTGGCAGCGGGTTGGTGTAGGCTCCCGAATCGCTGAGCGCTGCTCGATGCTAGCGTTTGGAAGCAAGCGCAGTTCGAAAGCATTGCGAAAGCAAAGGCATCAACTTGCAATTGCAAGGCCACGGCTCGTCAGCCCCATGCCATCGTGCAACACACAGCGTATCTCTATCACACCAGCAAAGTCAACAGATTAATATTGTGCCGGCGTTGATATTAACGAGAAGTGGCCGGGCCGGCGTTAAGGCTAACAACAGGTTCAACTTCTTGCGACGAGAAGTTACTGTGCCGGCGTTGATATTAACGAGAAGTGACCGTGCCGGCGTTAAGGCTAACGACAGGTTACCGTGCCGGCGTTAAGGTAAATGACAACTTATTGTGCCGGTCCAGCGTTAACGTCGACTTACCGCCGTTTAACGGCAGTTATCGGGACTTAACGTCACTTAACCCTTAGTCCGTTTAGGAAAAGGGGTAGAATGCTGCCCCATAAAGATTTCTGCAACTTTGAGGAGGCAAAGTAACCCCAATGACCTTCAAATTTGAATTTGTTGGGCTTCTGAATCCTTGGAACAAAGCCCTGGTGTTACATGTGTCATAGGGTTTCGTGTCAAGCAATTACGTAAGTATACTGCCACGTCAGCCTAGTGGCAGTCGCTCAGGAAGCCTACACGCAACCATGCACGATAGTTTGTCCAGCAAGAACGTATGCAACTTCCAAGCCATAGCAATTTTTGACGGTTTTCAGCCCCTGCTGCACAGAACGGTGATGCGCGGCCAACGCGGCACCATCGCGTTACACCTGCCGGGAGCGCCGCGGCCATATCACCCACCACATTACATATACTACTATTTACTTAGACAAACGTTTCAGATATATAGCCAAAATGGGCTGCATGGACCCCATTGCCGCGCTTGGAAACTCGTGGGAGACTGTTAGGGTTTGGGTACCGGTGTTGGAGGCAATCGCTGCACAGGAGCTCCTACAACACAGGGTGTATTTATGGGGTAGAATTCTACCCCTTTCTTGAATAAGCCTTCACGGGAGGTTAACGTATTTTGTCGCCATAGTGCTTGACGAGTTTCACTCGACCCGGCAACCGGGGTCTCAGCGCGCGGCTGGCATACACTGCGGGTAGCTCAGCTTGCCTTTGCATATTGCGGCGACGGTATCCTGTAGATGGCATGCCTGAGAAACCTCCGCGTCATGCATGACCGGCAATTGTGGCAGTCGACTCGGCACGATCAGACATGGCTAGCAGCGGTCAGACTCTGACCGCCATATGGCATATGGCCATATGGCATATGCATGCTGTCTCTTTTCAAACCTTGAGACTAGACACCCAAGGGCCAGTTCCCGAAGTGGGTGCGAATGTCTATGTCTCTTTTCGCCGAATAATTGATCTTTGTGCACAGCACACGTATACGTGTAGCATTCCACATCATGTGCTGATGCCATTGCCAAGTTGGTTGAGCTTAGAAGGTTCTCAGAGTGCTCTGAAACACAGCACAGCCATGCCGTCTGCATCGCTGCTACGGCATAATAGTTGCAGTGTTGTAGACTATCATGATGTACTGAGAACGCACAGCTTCCACATCAGTCTGTCTTGCCACAACAACTGCATGTCAACACATATATGTATATACTTCGTGTGAAAGTGGCAGGGCATGCGATGGCTTTACCATGTTATCAGAGTTTGGTGCACCAGAGAATGGTTGTCACGTTACTGGCATTGTTCCATACCAGGTGCCAAAGGACTTCATAAAACTTCCAGCCCTGCCAAGCATTGTGCCAGAAGCTTTCTGAGGGACCAACACCTTGTCCTGCATATTGCCACACAAGGCAGCCCCTGGCAGCAGCGGCCACCAGGGGTGCCTGCATTGAACACGACTACTAGCTAGCTGGCACGCAAGCACACCATGCACTGCATATCTTAGCAAACCCAACACAATGCACATACATCAGTTTCTATGCAGGAGCCAGGCACTCACCCAGGAAATGCACCCCAGTCCGTGTGTGCTTGCCTTCCGAAACCTTGTAGATCATTGTTTCCATCGATACTATGGTGTCTGGTGCTGTTCCCCTGATGGTCCGGGAGTGCAGGAGTGGCTTGTGGCTCACATTGCCACCTCTCTTGCAGTGGATCCTCCACCTACAGAGACATACAGTGATGCCCGCCTGCAGACGGCATGGCACATATTCATCATCACTCGTCGTGCAGTGATTGGTCTTACACGGGCGTGATGTGGTGCAGGAGTAGCAAAAAGTAGGTACGGAACATGCACAAACATCATGTACCAGTGACTCTTGTCAGGCATGCCGACAACAGTGCTACACAGAGTTGCAACACTCTGCAGACTTACAAACATATGCTGCACTCGGTACGCAGTAGCTGATATCCACCGGTGACATGTGGGAATGTGTGGCAGATTACGGAGTGCAGTTTGGTTGTCCAGCTACTTCATCAATGGCTCAGAACTCTTCAAACCTTGCCAAGCACTCACCAGCTTGAGCCCTTCCCTTGGCTCACTGATGAGCCGGGGTCTGCCTTGGGAGCACATCTGTATTGCCTAGTCCTATGTCTAAAGTCTGTAAGCGGTTAACTGCGGGCGTCTCCAGTATACACAAATCTCCATATCCACAGTTGACCGCCCAATGCATACTGATCAGTAGAGGTCTGACTTGGGAGCACAGCATTGCTTGGACCTATGAAGAAAGTCCACAAGCGGTGAACTGCAGTCGTCTCCAGTATTCACAGACCTGCACACAAATTTGCATCAGCTGCTGACACATCTAGGTCAGACCCTGGCCAACGGGGTGTGAGCCACAGCAGTCCTGCATATCAGCGGGGAACAGGGCAACCCCTGACAGCACTCGCTGCCAAGGGCGCCTGGGACAAACAGTCGTCAGATACGTCATATCAACCTTCATCGCAGCCATAGGAAGGAAACTGCCAAGTAACACTGCATGCATGTGTCATTGGCGCCCCCCTCTACACACACATATTTGGCCAGACAGTCCTCATAATGGCACTACCATTTCTAACAATGAGCCGGCAGCTGTTGCATGGTCAACATGTCAGTGGGCGCACTGACAGAACGATCCCCAGTAAAACCCCCATAGGAAGGTCTATGCTGGTTTAAGTGCCGAGTCCAGCGCCTTGTTGAACACCAAAGCTGGGCACACGGCCTTGTGAAAAACGCAAGCACGAGTGCACACCATCCACATCCTCTATCCCAAACCGTTTGCATGGCATGCCCACAGGCAATTTGCTACATAAGTCCCAAAACTCACCGGTACTAGGAGCTCCCAAGCCAAAATAGCCTTGCTGTAGAACTCGCTGTGAAACCTTGAGACATCCGAGTGATAACGCCACTGCTATGCTCTTCTGGAAGCCGCGTGTTGGTGTTGAAACCTCTTGCCACGTCAAAGCACTCTCAACTATGTCAAAGAATGCTGTCTCATTGGTGCAGCAATCAGCCCTGCACAGCAGCAGGCATGTGGGGCAGCCCTAGCAGCACTTGCTTGCACTGGATGTATCTAGCTGGTTTCACCAACTGAATTGGCAGCAGACAATAGAAAAGCTCCACCCACATCATGCAGCAATATCCAAGAACTCCTGCTTGAGCAGAGAACATGTGGGGGTGTGAAGAAAGCGGGTACATCATACAACTGGGCAGAACATGGAACACTTGATGTCATGTGGCTGCTGCCAATAACTCTAGGTTCTGACATGTAACCAACAACCCTGTAGAAATACACCAAACAGTGCATGACACAATAATGGAGGACATAGGCAAAGAGAGACTGCACACCACCATGGCCTAGCTTTTCTATCTGATGGTTTTGCAACCCAGGCAACTACTGCCCTGCAGGTGAATCAGAACATGATGACACGTCAGGCCTCAGCAGCAGCCAATCAATGTGGAGGTAAGTCAATGGACACCTGCCAGGACATGGATTCAGTTCACTTGGCACTACGCTGGGCTGCTCAATGCAGACATCACGCTCATCACTGGATTAATTTGAAAGAGACTGCTTGTCAACACCTGGGCGCTTGTGGTTACTTGTACTTGCAATCTCGCAGACATGACCCAATTTCAGACATCTTCAAGGCGCTGGAGTACTTGCTTGAATCAGATGTCTTGTACACACAGACTATGCTGGTCGTGCTGTCCTGGTTAGGTAGCGGTGCAGCTTGGGGCGTGCACACACATCTGACCTACCAAAAACAACACTGTCAGCATGTCAAACTGTGAAGAAAATATAGACATGGCTATGATGGTGCCAGTGGCATCGACAGTGCAGTAAACACACATGCAATGTCTATGAGAGTATGCACACATGCAGCGTCTGTGAGAGTGTGAATAGTGAGCAGGGTAACCCCTGGCTTCTCTCCTGCAGGTTCAACACAATGACAACACAGCAGCAAGGCGCCTCCGATCGGCCGACTACTTAAATCCATCTGCAAGCACACAGCACACAGCAGGATCCATTGAGTGAGCATTAACATCGCAGCCCTTTGTAAGCCAACATTAGTCCACTGATGGTACCGTATGACTGCTCTGTGTGTTGTGCTCAGGAGACTATGCCGATTAACCAGTCTTGTCAGTGCGCAGTGCATACTGAGATACAGCTTGAGACGTCTTAGGGGGCTGCACCTCGCTGGAAACTCGTCTACGCTGGCAGTCACAACACTGGTTGGCATAGTTCAACATGAGCACAACACACAGAGCAATCACTGGCCAGGTGGCACTTCCTGCAGTCAAAAAGAACTGGAAAGCATGACAACACTTAGTAAGGGCTGCTTGTTCAACCACACATCGTACGCACGTCATTGGGGTAAGCTCTGCAAGCAAACCAGCAGGTGACATGAGACTGAATCGGTACCATATGACTGCAGGTGTCTTGTGCGCAGGAGACTATGCCGATTACCCAGTCTTGTCAGTGCGAAGAGCATACTGAGATACAGCTTGAGGCGTCTTAGGGGGCTGCACCTTGCTGGAAACTCGTCAACGCTGGGAGTCACAACACTGGTCTCGGCATAGTTCAACATGAGCACAACACACAGAGCAATTACTGGCCAGGTGGCACTTCCTGCAGTCAAAAAGAACCGGAAAGCATGACAACACTTAGTAAGGGCTGCTTGTTCAACCACACATCGTACGCACGTCAACGGGGTAAGCTCTGCAAGCAAACCAGCAGGTGACATGAGACTGAATCAGTACCCTATGAAAGCTGTCACTCGCCTGGGTCTTGTCAGTTTTGTGGCCGGTGGCACTTGGGTTGAGCTGTTTGGGTTGAAATCCTGAGCTTGTACGTTTTCAGTGCAGGTCATTATGATCGCTCTCAGGTTGTCAGCTCCATGCAAGAGGCGTTCAGCCTGGGCTGCCACTGGAAAATGCTGGCGACCTTACTACTGAGCTGGCTGTGGAGGTCTGCTTCCATTTGGTACGTTGGGCTTGTGTGAGGCCTGGGATCCAACCTGCAAGAAACAGATCAGATGCTGTCATACCTGTAGATCCTGAGACCCAAAACGAGTGGAACAAAAGGTTACAGTGTTGTGGTGTCAAAATGCCAGAGTTGAGCCTGAGGGTACTTCTGAACTCCACATGTACTAATGCTGCTGTCTGGTGGCCATCACTGAAGAAGAAAGACAGTGCAGGTCACAGCCCTCAGCGACCTGCCAGGTCAGTACAGGCCAAACCACAAAGCTACCTGCTGTCGCCTGTAGCAGAGGAGCCTTCATAACTTTTTCAAAGCAAACTTGGAATACCAAATTGGCATCTGGTGTCGGCGTCAATGATGGCTTTCTTCTGGCCTACCAGAAGGTCACCGCTTGTACAGTCCACTCTCAGCCAGTACCTTGAATTTGCCCAGAAGCTCGATGACTGTATTGTCTGTACTGGATTTCCAGTGTCAGCATCAGTGACGGCGTCTACTGGCCTGCCCGGGGGCTGCAAGGTGGCGGTGGAGGTGTACATGTGTTGCGTTTCTGTAGGAGCTGGCATGAAACCTGTAAGAAACCAATAAGCTGCTGTCAATGGTGCTTATAGTTGATACCAATGTGCAGCTCTGCCCGACCAGTCTGTACAGGTCACAGCTGCAAGTGGTCGGTAACTGTATAGACAGTGCCGTATCATATAGCTGCAACTCTTCTGCCCAGGCATATCACGTTTGCTACGTGATGTTGAGCTTCTGCAGAGCCTGAATTCAGACCTGTAAGCTGAGGCTTTTCACGAGTGCTTCACAAGACCGAGCTGGTAGCTTGTGCAGGTCAGCCTGTCTGTAGATGCACAGGTCATAGCTGCGAGCTACCGCCTTTACATCAGGAGCTGCGGTATGTAGTCACCACTCACCCAGTAGTGGCCATAACTGTGGTGATTTGGCCCAAAAAGGCTTCTGCTTGACTGCGGATACAGTTGAGGCTTGTGAATGAAGACGTCCAGCTTCTGGGTAACTTGAGGCCTTACGTGAGACCTGGAAGAACAATTCAAAGGTGTTAGTGTTGCGGGAGAGTAGACGAAGCGGAGCCAGCAATGAAGCTTGTTTTGTGCTACTGCTGCTGTGTACAGGTGCTGATTGTACATGTACTGACAGCTACTGCTGCGATAGCTGCACGTGACTGACGGCTACCTTGTGATGCGCGCGTAACAAAAAGAGACAGAGTACAAAGCAGGTGAAATAACAGGCGAGGACTGATAAGCTAAATCAAGCACGCGGGCTGCTTGAAGCGTATGGCGATGCTGTAGCTTGTGCAGTCGGCAAGCGGTAGCTTATGCAGCTTAACTGTGCTTGACCATGGCACCAGCTGAAAAGAAAGCTTGGCACATATATTTGCGCCAAGGTAGTAGTAGCGCTGCAGCTCGCACCCGAGGTCCCACCTATTCAGTACAACTGTATGTAGGCATCACAGTCTCAATTGTGCAACAAGAGCTTACCACAGGCTGAACTGATGTTGTTGTGAGCTACCGGCAGGCGAGAGGCATTGAGAGGTTTGCTGGAAGGCTTTTGAACGGGTACTGAGTACCCGGTACTCTGAAGATCGCTTCGAAGCCGGTAGTGCCGAGCAGGAAACATGCCGCAAGCCTGCTTTTTGGAGGGATGCGTGGGATGGTGGAAGCTGTCTCGTGCGCTGTCAATAAAAAGCAAAGCACCCAAGGTCCCGGAAGCCCTGCATATCGAGTCCATCAATAGCATATCAGTGTCAGCAACATCACAATAGTAGAGGTTGCTTGTAAGTTGTGGGATGGGAGTGTGAGGGCTGGGCTACGGCATGTCGGTGCTCCTACCTGCCGGCAGTGCAGGGCTTATGAGCACACCAGGCAGCAGATAAAATGGTTTATAACACGGTAATGTAACAGCAGGTCAGCCCCCGCGGCCCCGCTTCGGCACAGACAGTCTCAACACTGCGCGCCTGTCCATCTGTCAGATATTACTTCAGGTTGCATCTTTGCGTGCGTTGGTAGCAAACAATGCGGTGGGCATAACCAGCATTTGGTGGTACCTGCAGCGCTTTCCGAGCGTGCCTGCGCAATGTTGGCCCCTTCTGAACCTACAGTACACTCAGTGACTGAGGCCTGGAGCAATAGCAGTACATCCCCGAGTACTTCCTCAGCTTCCGCTGCGCATGTTACACCGAATCCTCCACATCGCCGCTTCTTCCTGCGCTGGGTGTTGCGGTTGAATAACCAGTACAGCGAGTTTGCCTCTGCTTGTGGGTCTAGCTGCAATTGAGCCAATCACAGTTCCAGCAGGAGCAACAAGGGGCACGTCAAGTGGTGCAACTGGCTGACAGCCTGCGGCCGGACAGCACAGCAACGACACGTCAATGCCACTGAACAGCCAATGCAGTTTGTTGATAGCTACAGCAGCAGAAGCAACATGAGTACCAGCGGTGCATGAACATGTTGGGCCTCCTGGCCTCTGAGCTAATGCGAAGCAATGCCACATAACTAATTGTGCACAATAGGTCGTCCTTCAAAGCGCATGTCGTCTGGTATAGGCACAACACTTGTTGTGCCGTTGTGGAGTTTGCATGAGGTGGCATCACTGGTGTTGAATGCCAGGTCACATATATCGGCGGGGGTGGCCCTGTAGCGTGGCTTCATGAGCGAAGTAGCTTTCCCATGTAACAAATCCAATCCAATCCAATCCAATCCAATCCAATCCAATCCAATACAATACAAAGCAGCGTGCGGGTAGGCAACATCATGAGTTGCACAGTTGGTGCCAGCACAACTGACAGCATGCACTTTGAACTGCAGCAGTGCCAGCAGTAGCAAAACCAGTTCCAGGATATCAATCTGAACACACATCTCCGGTTGCTTGGCAGGACCATGTGGCGGTAGCTTTGTGAACAGCAGCAGCAGATAAACAGCAGGATGCTTCAGTGTGAGACAGGCGCTGCTTCTCAGAAGCTGGAGGGATGCATTCGAAACTGCAGCAGAGCGGCTGAATTGAAGGACTGGCAACAACAGACTTATCATCAGCAACAACAGCAGCAATAGAGCCTTAGCAGTATGACCTTTGACAGCAGCAGCAGTCTTGGTGTGGAAGCGTCACAACCAAAAAAGCTGGCAGCATCCACTTACAAATCAGCAGCAGCAGCAGGCAGCAGTTGCAGCAGGCAGCAGTAGCCTGCAAGGGCTTGCTAAATGACAGGTCAGTTGCTGCTTGCAGATTACCCGCTGCAGAAGGTCACTTCAGCAACACTTTATCCGCCAGGTGTGAAAACTTTCACAGGGGGTGACATCTAATTGCTTGTGCTGTGCAGCGCACAGTGGGTCACTGCGGGTCACTGCGCGCCACCTCTTGATCCCAGAACCTATGTCACTCCAGGTATCGCTTGAGATTCGGTGACAATCAGACCCTTGAAGGCAAAGTTATACGCTTTTGCTTATTTTGGCTAAGCAATTATGTGTGGCTGGGGGTTAAAGGTAAATTGAGTGGCAGTAAACAGCTTCCGCTGCTGTCCCTAAATTGACAGCAGCGATACATGTCTTGTTGACTTTGCTGTTGCTTTCACTATGCAGTAGTAGCAGTAGTTAGCACATACCAAATTGCTTTTCATAAGCCAAGTCCAAAACCACCGCCACCGGCAGCAGCAGTAGCGATGTGCTTGCCCATTCCCATACACAGTCAGCAGCAGGTTTGTGGCAGGTCCCAGGTGCACACTGGAATACATCCAACCAGTAAATCAGCAACCGAATGAATTTATGAGATATTGCTGCTGATGTTCTTGCGTACACGGGATGATGCAGCAAGCAACGTGATCATGTACCAGTATGCCCTGCAGCATTGCTGCTGTTGGTGCTGATAGTGCTGTTCCTGTTGCAGGTTTTCTTTGAATCAACAAGAATTCATGCACAAAAACAGCCACAACTTAGGCCGAAACAAGCTGCGGGGGAAAGGCATGTGAATGCCATCGCTGGGTGTAGAATGGATAATAGCCTGAGGCCTTGTGGTCCACTGCTGTTGCTGTAATGCTGCAAAAACCGGCCTTGCGCACAAATATCTGGTACAGTGAGGTTGTGGAGTGTCTGCAGACATAACGTCAGTAACAGGAATAATGACCTAAGCAGGCTGGCAAAAGCTGACATCGCAACCTCACTCAGGCTAGTCCATGGCTACAGAAGCAGTTGCTAAGCTGGGCCCAGCAGCTCCTTCAAGGCCGGGAACACATGGGTGTTGCATGTGACTGGCTTGCATAATTGTGGCTGAGCCAATGCGACAAGATAGATGCGCTGGCAAAGCTGCAGTGCCATGCCGGGGGGGCGTCACCCAGGTTGGTTGTCGGCGCACGATGAAAGGCTCTGACGCTGACACACCATCGCGTAACTGTGATAAATGTGTGTTTGAATCATGCTCAATTACAAGTTCGCGAAGTATCACGAAAGGGCTTCTGAGCAGTAGTGCCTTGATTGTGCACACACAATCTCAGAAGCTGGCGGCGTATTACAGAGGCATTTCATAAAAACAAATTGTCAATGGGATTGAGATGGTCTTTTGTTGCTTATGCATGCATGCGTATCCCCTAGTAGGGTTCTTGCCGCAAAACCCGACTTTACTTGAAGTCTGTGCACACAAGTATGCTGGATTATTGAGGTTCGTGCTGATCGGCAGCCGGTATCAACATCCATGCTGACAGTAGTCTGCCTTCATCATGTTGCATGCTTAGTAACCAGGCTTCCTAGGAGCATTCAGCGTGTTGCCAGCTGGAGTTTCTGGCAGCCAGCTGTATCACGGCAGCCAGCTGTATCAGATAATGTCTGTTTTGGGCCTGTTAGTCTTGGGGCAGACAGTGTCTGCTGTTGTCAGTGCATGCTACGGACCATGATAGTAGCAGCTTTGATCCTTGGCCAGCAATGACTGCAAGCTAATATGCACGCCTGCCTTGTTAGCAGCACGGGTCATTTGATGCTTGTATGCTATATGTGGAACTGATGCGTGTGTATCCCAAAATCTCATGCCTCTGCGCTCTGGCAGCACGCAGCAATCGAGTAGGTCTTTTCTGTACATATTGGCCATAGGTTTAGGTGTTGTGAATATGCACTGCTGCATCTGTTGGCACAGAAAGCTCTCGAGACATCCCTGACAGTGTTAGCACATGCACAGGGCTGCTAGTATTTGTGCTTCGCTTGAAGGTGGGAGTCCTAAATCCGGTTTTACCCCTACAGACAGATGCCAGCTTTTGCTAGTGACAGTGTCCATTTTCAGTTGTACTAGGCTGGTAATGCCTAGCTTGGTACAGTGTTCCTAGCCCCAGTATTGCCTGATATAGGCATAGTGAACCGTAAGTTACCATGGTAAAACAGTGATATTTGTAGTAACGGCCCATTATATGCCTAGCAACGGCCGCTGCTGTACTAGGGTGGTAATGCAGTGACCAGGCATAGTACCGGCGTTGACTATGGTGGTAACGATGTTGCTAGGCTTGTCTGCGCTTGTGTTACTAGGATAGTGACTAGGATATTCACCAGCATGGTCACGCCTAGGGCGTGGTGAGCAGTACGGTGCGGTACCGCTCCGGACGCAGCTGATTGGCCACGCGCATCAGTCGGCACTCTGTTATACCTCGTTACCACAATCCTATATGTACTGCCACCCGTGCACAGCCATGACGCAGCTGTCCGTTGTATGCTACGCGCTGTATCGATACACGGCATCCGATGCGCCTGCAGGCGGTCACCCCTAGCTAGGCATATAGGCCCGTACGCAGGCGCACTCAAGGACACTGTGAGCGACTACAATCACTATTTGCACCAGGCATGGGCGCACTACCACATGGGTTGCTGCATTCCGTTTCAGCTACACTCGCTGGCTGTGATTATTGGGCCAGCTTGCAAGCTGCAGACCACCACAACTGTGATCAGCAGCTATTACTACCATGGCAACACTCGTGAGTTGTTATCAAGGTGACTAACCCTGTACTAGGCCGTTACTAGGCCTAGAACACCGTGCCTGGTCTAGCAATCAGGGTTAGTAGTATTGGAATTCGTCCGTCTGGGTTCAACCCAATTATTGCCACCAGGCTGGTGGAGGGGAGTCACTGCTCACAGCAGCCATACGGAGTGAGGAAACCCTATGTTCAGCCCGTTGGCAACAAGCATATCCTGGCAGCAGTGATTGTATCAGCAAAGTGACAGGCGCGATTTACTTAGGCTGCATGGCAATGGCATAGACTGCAGCTTCGAGTGACCATCATTCGTTGTCACAAGAACACTTAGTAAGAGCACTTAGTAAGAACACTTAGTAAGAACACTGCCCTGATTCATATCATAGTATGGGGACCATTCATAATGTCATATAATAGTATGGAATACTATGCCACTCCTGATGCAGTGCTGCAGTGGTAAAGCACCCGGTGCGCATGGCAACTTGCAGCAACAGAGAAAACCAGTCCATGGTGTCTCCGATGCAAATGAGAGTAAACAGCCTTTTTTCTGGCCTATTTGGCAGTGTCCCGCCCGTGCAGCGATTACTTTGCCGGAACGTGGAGTTTTGATACACGATGCAGAAGTTGAATGGCGAAACGACCAAGCCGCAGGGTCGTGCTGACGGTAGGCCGACTCACTTGGTCAAGACGAGTTTCTGGTGTTCATCTAGCCTCAGTGCCCGTCGCCGGTGTTCGCAGCGGCCATTCGGCTCGGCTCGGCGCTGCAGCTCGAGCGACCGCGCGCTTTCGACATGCCCAGCGTCGTTGGTTGGCGGGCGATATGGGTGGGGGCTCTTGCCTTGCCGCGCCCCGATAAGACCCGACAGCTTCACGCGAGGCGGCTGAAGCTCGTGCAACGGCCCCAAAGGTGACATAAGCCAACTTTCCAATTTCGAAGACCAGACACAAAAGTTACAGAACGCATAACACGCAGCGTGCAGGTGATATCAACCGCAGTCATGTGCGCTGGTAGCCGCCTGCCTTGGTACTAACCTGTAACCACGGAAAAATGGGGTCAGCTCGAGCAACCCACTGCTACACAACAACATGCAGGAGGACTCGAGCCAATGGGCGTCCAGACCGACATAAATGCTGGCGGGGCGGCCCGGTAGCCGGCCCGGGTTGACAGATAGCCCTGATAGGTGTTACATCCAGTAGACCTGTGCTAGCGCTCCGACTTGACAAACACTAGAATAGCTTCTCGAGGGACTCGATGGGACGTGGTTGGGATCCCGCAAGGCAGACAGGAACAGAGCGGAGCAGTAGGGGCTGGATGCAATCATTGTCAAAGCTTCTAAAAGTGACTGAGCCAATGCAAACAGGATAGGTGCGCTGGCAAGAGCTGTCGTGCATGTGTAATCCGAGTGGAAAGGGGCAGTGGCGCGCAATTCAGCTATCCCCTTTTCCGGCCAGTCCTTGCTCCTTGTACACAGCCGTCGCTGCGCAGGTGGATGCACCACAGATCTTCATCCTCTAGAGGTATGAACATGGCGTGTAGATTAAAGTTGAAACTCACTTGGGAAATGCAATTTGTAGTGAAGTGGGATGTTTGGGTTGGAAGCATATGAGCCTTTGGCAGTGAACAGGATAGCTGGTCATAAATGCTTTCCAAGCCATACCTAGCAAAGGGCAGCCTCCATTGCCATTGTAACAAACCACAGATAGTTTGCAAGACGCGCGATGGCCAACTCTTCGAACTAATGGTACACAATGATATGAAGAGCATTGCCGACCCGGTAGTGGCCCAGTATCAGACGAAAGCCCTCTCCAGCAGCCACCCAAAAGCAGAACGAACCAACCGCAATCAGTGAAGAGCCACCTGGTATGGATATGCCACTTGGTCAGCTGAGCAGGATCTGTGGGGCGAAGCCCTTTTGCATGTCTGTGCCACGCAAGAGCCATGAACAGACCAACCTGACACTTACAAACAGTGATCTAGCAAGCTTTACAGTCTCGGGGCATTGACCGATCCCAGGACATACCCAGAGCAGCAATAGCCTGTCCAGAATCTGATCTGAACTCACTAAGAGGCACGTAGTCTACCGACAAACAGCACATGCAGTGGACTGCCTTGCAGATCAGATGCATGGGCGCTACTACAAAAACAGTTTCAACAACAAGGACCAGGTTCTGTTGACCTCTGAAACACCAGGACTTATCAACACAACAATACATAATTTGTGCACTACATAGACATAAGTTTACTTTCAAAGCGTAAAGAAGCTGCATGGGCCCATCATGCACCGCATGGACCTGCAGTCACATTGTAGCTGCAATACTGCTACAAAGTATAAGTAGCAGAACGCCCAACATGTGATTACGCACCATGTAATTCCTAATACACTGCATATGCCACATTGCATAAGCACCATGTGAGCTGGGGCTCCTATGACTGTAGCTTAGGCTACATCAACAACACTGGTGTTGCTCCTTACAGCTACATCGATCATGCACACTGCACAACACTCTTTGGTTGCAGTCACAATGGGAACATTCTTCTAGCCACACACGCTCACCGCGGCCGTTGCATCACAAAAGATCTAGAAATCATTGCTAATGTGGCTTCCAAAGGGCCGGAACACGAGTGTACAACCTGCATGCCGTGTGGGCGATGCAAACTCCAAACTCTGCTGATTGCCACCACGTCAAAACTGTGGAGACCCAAGTACTTGAACACACCGTGCTTGCTTGCTTGACCCCTCGTTGCAACACAAGGCTCTAAGTACCAACATAAGGTGCCAAGCTCATTGCGCCCTGAGGGGGACCCCATGTCACTGAGTCAGCATTTGGCTGCTGGCTGCCCCAATTGACTGGGTACCCCACACAGCCCATCACAACCACCAACCACAACCTGAACCTAGTTACAAGATATGTGACGCCTATACAAAAGCTACAACTACACCCCAAGGTTCCAAAAACATATGTTCTCATCAACAGAGCCAGAACCTAGCAATGACACAAACAATGCACAAACTCAACATATCAGACAGGGCCGGCAACCTTCGCTAGGGAATGGTCCTTGTACAGCATGCATGACCAATGGCTGTTGACCATGGCAATCAAGCCTACCACAACCCAAACCAGCCCTTTTTCTTGGCTGGCAATGCTGCTGCAGCTGACTCATCCGCCTCTTGTTGCTGTGCTGCAGGCTGTGGCTCAGGAGCTTCACTAGCAACAACAACTGCTGCTGCTCCTACCCCTGCTGATGTGGATGCATCACCTGCTGCTGCTGTTTCTTTGCCTGGGTTGTTGCTGCACTTGGTGTTGCTACATTCTGTCCGGCTGCAAGTAGCAGAGCTTTTGCTTCCGTTTCTAGCCTCTACCTCACTACTGGGCCTCTTGCCGTTAACATGCGCAGGACTGCTACTGCTTACACCATTGCTGCAAGGAGCAGCCGTCCTACTGCTGCTGCTGACAACGCTCGCAGCACTGTCAGCTACAGCAGATGCGGCACCTACAGGACCCCTTGGTTTCCAGGTGGTGCGGGCTCTCCAGACCTCCACGTCTGTTCCACCCTTGCGCAACAGATGTAGGAACTGCTGAGTACTGCCATTGCCGTTGGCGCAGTCTGTCAGGGGCATGCCAAAGCACTCGATCTGGTCCCCAGCTGTGCACTCCGCCTTGAAGTCCATTTCCACCTGGCAGCAACCACACAGGTGCAGGAATAGGTCAGCATGTGCAACAGTCGCCCGTCGGGACCAAGTGGGCGTGCCAGCGAGCTGAGATATGGCGTACACCGCAATAACAAAAGCCACCACCACAAACAGTAGCAAAGCTCTACTTGCACAAGTACTCATATAGAGCCAGCCCTCAGTGTTAACTTGGTGCGCATGTTCACTTGCTCACAATGCTGCCATTCAGCCACAAACCACATGCACTAGCATAGACCAGCAACAGCTTCCTTAAGTGCTGGGGCAACAACCGTTCTGAAGCAAACACCGCATTGCTGGTAGCACTGACCAGCCGCTGCAGCAGCTGAAGCCTCACTGACCTCTGTGAGCATGTAGTTCTGGTAGATGTGTTCTGGTATGACCTCCAGCGCCCAGGCGAGGTATGCCACATTGTTGATGTGGCCATTGGGGTCCATGTCACTTCGCCGGCCTAGCTGACTAGGTGCGGTCAGCTGCAGAACACAAGCAGGGAAGTGATATGCGTGAACGTGTGTGGGTTGAACCAACTGACTGCATGTTAAAAGGCCAGTAGCATCACGCAACTCACTTCCCAGTGCTCAGACCCAAGCAAACTGCACAAGCGCAATGTTAGTAACCAAAAAGCCCTGTTGATGGCCTGCGTATGTGCCTAGGCCTGCTGCTATCAACATTACAGTGCCTGTTGATACCGCACAATGTTGTTGACCCCCAGTCACCTGTGGAGGCCATACAAAGTCTGGCAGTTTCTTGCGTGTCTCTTTGTTTGACAGCACGTGTCTGGGTGGATCGGGTGCCAGCCTTCTGAACCGCTGCTTGACACCCTCAGGGATCTTCGCCAGCTTGCGAGTCTCGGAGTTGATGGTCACCCAGGTGCTGCAGACAGATACACGTGATTGGATGTCAGAGGTGCACAAGCTGTGAATGGTGGCAACAACCCGCAGTTCAACCAATTTGTTGATCAGCTGTCGAGAGCTGTACACTCATAACCGCAAGGGTTTCTCCGTCTGCTTGCACTGTCTGAGTGGAGTTCAAATGCTGCAGCCCCATTCATGTAACTGCTAATGATCATCAAGCTGCTGTCCCGTGACTGAACAACATACCTGGTTGCTGCTCCCAAGTACTGGCCTGTCACGGCATCACTGACGCGCCAATCCCTGCGGCTGGTGAGGCGGCCATCCTCCTGGAAGTACGTCTCCAGCCGCACAATATCACCCCTGGCAAGTACAGACAACATGGTCAGGACTGACTGCAAGCTGGCGCTTTGCCCTTGCACAGGTGGTAGCTTATGAGCCACATGTCAGGTAATAACCAGTATTGGTTACTGTTCAACAAGGATGAGATGGTTGCTGAAAGCCCATTGCCTGCAGCACCCACAGAGTAGATGTTGCGGATCGACCGTGCTGCAACCGCCATCTTGGGCTAGAGCAAGCAGCTGCTGTGTGATGATTCGGAGGCTCAGCCAGGTGTCCAGTGACAGAAGACTCACCATGATGGGTATGCCTCCATCCTGATTTGCATTCTGCTTGCAACAAATATGAGATGGTCCATGCCAGGCATTGCAGCAAACCCACTGCTGGCACGGCCCCACATGGCCACACCATGGTTCCCACCAATCTCCTGCACAATCACACAAGCATATTAGCTACCGCTAGGCCGTTGAGAGCAACATAGGAGGCAGAATGAGCAATTCAGGCCTTGTCATGGCGAGCCTGACCTGCAGCAGGTTGGCGATCGTTATGATGTTCGCTCTCTGATCCGGACCAGCCTCATTGCCCCTAATCCTAAACTCTTCTGCGAATACTGTGCTATCGTGTTCGAAGCGAGCAGGCTCCGGGGCTGGCAGAGCAACATGGGCTACTGTGGCAGGAGCTAGTACGGGTTCTGTTGCCACAGACGCTCTACTAACAGCATTGCAACAGGACGGACGCTTGATGCGGCAGCTACTGGGGACTAGATGGACTCGTTGAGGCTGAAGCCAGCTGGGCGCTGCAAGCTGGGGTGTTGGCTGCAGCATGGCTCACGAAGACTGGTACCACAGTCGGCTTATGATACTAATCAATGAAAAGACAGGGCATATGCTGCCATGACTGAAGGCCAGTGGGATGTTGGCGTTATCCAGGACACTGATGGTGAAGCCAGTGAGAAGAAGCGACGAGCACACCGCACTCGTTATCACACCAAAAACTTCGCTTGATGCCCGATCAAGACAAGTACGAGCTGCGAAGCACAAAGCACAAGAAGTTACACGCCCTCGAAGACCAAGTGCCCAAAGTAACACTATCATGAGCGCGCAGCGGCCGTTTCGGATTTCAACGCCACCAGCTTTGATTCCAGCCCACCAAACATAGGTAGTAACAACCGCCCTACGCTTCTGTACGCTCCACAAGCGCGCACAAGCTGAGCACTGACAACACGCAGCTGAAGGTCAAGGCTGGCGTTGAGAGACTGCTGTTGCAGAAGAGCTGCCCTTAGGCTTGCGACATCCGACTGTTCGACACCATCTGCTGTTGTTTCGGCGCTTGGAGCCGTGACATCTCCACTGGTGCTCTGGAGCTTGGCCTGTGTCGCCTCCCAACTGGCACTTTCTGCCAGCAACTCCTGCAGCTGGTTTAACTTCGACAATGCATCCTGCGCTTGGGACTGCCACCCGGCACAATCCTTCTTGAGATCAGACCCGTTATCAGCAAGCACCTGCAGCCAGGCAGCACAGAGAGGGATAAACACAGAAGTCAGATGGAGTCGACCTGTTGCTTTAAAGCAGCCGTTTCTTAGCCTCCCGGCCAGCAACTGCCAACATGAGCATGCAGCAAGGTGCTACGCCTGTTCAATACCACAGCTTGGCAAAGAAAATTGCGTTTTGCTCTCTTATGCACAACAGATATAGCTGCCGAAGCCAGAGCAGGTGTCACAGTGAACCCGGCAGCATCACCTCTATCATCACAGATGTCTCAGCAGTGCCAATCGTTGGCAAAGCAGACACACATGCTTTGGGCACCTGGTAACCAACAAAATGTGCAATGCCGATCTCACCTGATTCTCAAGTGCCATTTGCTCTATTTCAAGGCTTTGCTTGTCCATCTGTGCCAGGAGTTTGTCTCTGCTGTTCTTGAGCATGATGACTTTCCTCATCAGCAGCTCAACCTGCTCAGCAAGAGCTTCCTCGCCTTCGAAAGCTTCCCTGTCTGCTGTGGCTGCAGGCAAACCCTTCAAGCTGTTGCCACTGGGTGCCACTGAGCTCTGGCTTCCTGCAACTGCTACCTGAGCTTGTGCTTGTGCCAGCTGCTGCTGCAGGACCTGTATCTGGCTGTGTGCTGCTGTTAGTTGGTTTTCTGACGCAGCAGCGCGTTCCTGCAGGGCAGCCCTCTCGAGTTGCTGCTGCTGCAACTGCTGCAGGAGGGAGTCTACAGCGAGGTCTTGCCTTGACTTGGCTGCTTCTGTACCTTGCGAAGGCTGCTGCTGCTGACCCGCTTGGCTCCTCTGCGCAACTTGCTGCTGCAACTGCGCTGCTTCGGCCTTTGCAGCACTGGCCTCAGCCTGAACATCCTGCAGTGCTTGCATCAACGAGGCTGCACGTGCCTGCTGTGCCTGGAGGTCTGCCCTCAATGCTGCCACATCACCTGACCTGGCATCTGCTGCAGTGTGACCTGGCAATCCGGCTGCAACTGAGGCCTGCAGCAGTTCTAGCTCTCTACGCAGTACTGCAGTGTCCTCCTCTGCCCTCAGCTGTTCTGACTCTGCTTCTGATGCTGCCTGACGTGCAAAACTAACCTGTAGTACAGCAACAGACAGAACCCCAAAGTACAAGAGTCACGAATGCCTCGTGCCTGCTGAGCCTAGAATCAGCAGCCTGAAGCGTGTCTGCCAACCACCTCATGTTGCTGATGCAAGCATATGCTCCAGGCCTCGCCTTCGTGAGAGTCTGATGGCCCTCACCACGCCCATAGCGTTCATGTTTACACTGACAGCAGCAAGCATGTTGTAGGGAAAGGAATGCAGACTCATGCAGCTAGTCAAAGACGCAAGCTGTTGCAGCAGCATGCGTGCAAGCTCGCTTGCCGCTGTCTGAGCACAGACAACATGCTGCTGGTTGCTCAGCATCATTGACTCTGATGACACTGCTGTTTAGGCACTTGCTGCAGTTCACTGAAGCGGCGTGTACCTGAGCTGCAAGGTCGTCCTGTACTAGCTGAAGACGTGTCCGTTCAGACTCCGCTTTTGCACGTGCCTCCTCAGCTGCTGTGCGAGCAGCACGCTCCTCGGCCAATTCAGATTCCAGTAATCGGCGTGCCTGCGTTGATGCAGGCAGCAGTTGTCACCTTGTTTGTGCTGCACATGAAGTTGCGAGCTGCACCCACGTAGCCCGACACAAAGCAGAGCTTTGGGCGGAGGCTTACTGCATGTACACGAGAAGCATTTGGGCCCTGTGGTTCTGACTGATCTCCTTAGCCCAATCACAACAGCCAGACCTGCCGTGCGGCTGCTGCAGGATAGGAACCACATGCAACACCACTAGCAATGACAAGCAAACCTGCTGCGATCTGCTGATGACACTGCAAGGTGTGTAAGCGATTACCTGCAACTGTAGCTGCTGGTCTTTCTGCAGCCGCTGATGCATATCCCGCAAAGCTGCAAGTTCCTGCTGCAGTTGTGGCAGTTGCAACTGCTGCTGTTGCAGGACTTGCAACCTGTTCTCAAGCTGGTGGGCAACAGCTCCTAACTGATCTCGGGCTGCTGTCATGGCTTCCAAGGCTCGCCTGTAAACTGTGACAAGCCGTGTCAGCACAGAGAGGTCATATGCTGCTCGTTGGGACTGGACAGAGGCCCAAAGCTCGTAGTGGTGATTTGTTCGGCAGTGGGACATGGCGTATACGTACCCTCGTTCCTCTGCTAGCCTTTGTGCCCTGTACAGCTCTGCACGTAGGTTGCCTATCTCAAGCTGAGCCTCTTGGACTAGTACATCCATGACCTGCTGCTGTCCCATGGCCGCTCCAGGTGCTGCCTGAGCGGCCATTCCGCGTTCGAATCCTGGTGAGTTGTGCACAATTGATGGTGTGTCAGTCTGTATGAGTAAGAAGCATTAGCCGAGGCATCAACTACAACGAGACATCTGGCCCCACTGCACGGCTAGTTCTTGCAACCTGCAACGTTCATTCAAGCCATCTGCATGCACCAGGGGCTAAACTTGACGAGAAGCTCAGGGGTCTCTGGGCAACGGCGGTACCTGACACTGTGACACCTGAGGTACAACTTAGAACGCCGGACGCTGTGTTATGGAGCGATGACCGTGACTAGTGCTGAAGTTTTTGCAACAGTATAATCTGCCTGCCTTTGAAAGGCTCAAGGACTACGATGAGCGTTACGGTGTAGTTCCGGACAGGGAGCCTATCACTCTGCACAAAAGATCCAGTGCACGACTGCATTCAATAGAGCTGAGATATCCAAAGATGAAGTTGAGGCAACAACCTAGCATGAACCAGTTCTGATTGTGTCGTGTGCCTGCAAGGCACTAACAGAGCAGTGCACTTTTGGCACCAGTGCTGGAGCCTGAGACGTTGCAGCTCACACCCTGCAGACATTCTGGCACAGCGCCGGAAACTACTGGCATGTCCTTCATACCCAAGCTCGCGAGCAACGGGTTGACCTCATCAGGAACAGCAGATGCATCTGCCGCTGTACTTGGACAGTCTGGCACGGCCACCAGAGGCATGGATGACACTGTGAGTTTGCTGGCAGCAAGTCACCAACGCCAGCTCTCTTCCCTGGTCTATATAGCGTACAGAGACTTCTAGTATTGCTAGGGTGCTATAGTGTCAGAGCCCCTTCAATGCAGCACCCATCTGGCCTGGTCTAGAGCCTCAATCTTCGTCCATTCATGAACCAGGCTGTTGCAGTATTGGGCTTATGTCAGAAACACAATGCTATGCACAGCAACCACCGACTAATCCCTGGCTCAAATGAAAATCGAGTATAGAGGTGCCAAGTGACAGCACACACTCTCTCAAACCATTCTGGCTCCAGTGCACGCTGCAGCAAATGTGATGCGAGCAGGACTAGCATCTGCAGTGACACTTAGCTGGTTTCCCTTTGTCCAACGGTCAACTTTGGTGACCATATGGTATTCATACATAGACATGTCTGCTGATCAGTACTGCTTGAATGAGCTCCGCGTAGCGCTTTCAAGAGAGTGCTAGCGTAAGTTGAGGGAGGGTACTGTGTGTGTCGGGGCGACTCCACAATCCCTACCGCAGTACTGCTTCCTTTGTTTGCTGCTGCAGATTATTGCTGCAACAGCAGGGAGGGTAAGGATGCAAGGTTATCTGACAAAGCATCGTCCACTGGGTCAGCTGTCAGGCCTGTTTGCTCAGGAGTGGGAACTGAGATACTTTGTTCTCAAAGGTAACGGCCTGACACACTGTGGACTCGAGCATTGTACAGACTGGGCGCAAATGCAGCACATGTGTGCTTACCAGTAGTGGTTCGCCGATTGGCGCCTGCAGGCACCGAGCTCAAGTATTATAAGAATGACCGCGATACAGCACGTGCACCACGAGGAGTTGTGGATATACAGGTACTGTGAGCCTGCAGGACTTGGTGCAACAAGTGCATCACATGCAGCAGATGGTTTGTCAGGAATATGGACAACTACAGTAGCTGCAGTGTCAGCAGACCACACAGCAGCAAGGCCTGGCAGCATGGGTCTTTAGGCCTGCTGTCGGTATCATTCCGTGCTCCCTTCTGCGCTTGATGTTACAGTAGCAAGGGCTTGTTTTAGTCATGCTGCCTGCTGGAGCAACCAGACGTTGCAGGAACGGGGTGGCCAGTTGATACAGCACCGGCACACAACAGCTGTAATAGATACATGGAAGCAAGCATGTGATGGCTGAGCGGATGCAGCAGGCCTGTGACAATATCAGAGCTGGTGATGTGCGCATGATTGTTCTGCTTGTGCTGCAGGGCTGTTGCATAGAGATTGAAGACCCCCAGCAGTCCAACACATGGCGACTCAGATTGTTGGAGCCAGGTCAGATCAATGGCCTTTGGAAATCGAGCTGCTTTGCCGTGGGGTGGGGCCACCCCAACCCCAACGTGTGGATGACGACCCCTCTATAGTCACTAGTTGCCATGCTCACAAACTGATAGATTAGAACATGGCTTGCTTTATGCCGGCACTGCTAGAATGTGTGGCAACAAGGTTTGTACAGCTACTGCTTGCAACCTGGCAGTGCAAAAGGGATACGCAACGCCCTGAGTATACTCTGCATGCCAGCTGGATGATGTCATTGTGCTGTTCAGGTGGCAACCTTGTGTTGCGTCTTGGTGCTGACAGCCGTGACACTGCCCAGCAATGGCTGCAGTGCTTTGAAGCTGTGGGAGTGCAAGTGTCAGCACCCAGTGAACACACACATAACAGAGGGGCTGATCCTGGTAACGTTGGTACATTACCTAGAGGAGGTTACGGGCATTGCACCCCTGAGAAGGAGCATGACAGGCAAGTGCTCACACGGATGTCAACTGTCGCAATGGTACTGCGGCTTCACAATGACAAAGTTTGATGAGCTTTGCAATGCATGTGCAGCTTGTGTGGTGCTGACAGGGTTTGGAGAGTCCAGCAGGTCCAGCAGATAGTGGTGCTGTGCCAGACCCTGTGCAACCAGCTAGCTGGCAACCTCAATAGCCTGCACAGGCAGCACTGAGCGTTTGGGGCCGCGAGCCCTGTAACCCTGCATGCTGCACTTGGCTGGAAGTATACATTCACCCCATGAGCGTGGGAATGCTGGGCACTGCATGTTTGTTACCACTGTACCTAAGCCCTGCATGAGAGGTGTGTACTGCAGCTGCGAACCGTTAGCATCGGTTACGTGATAGACAGCAATGTACATATTGTGAGCCAGCATTCACTGCACACGCTCACTCTGTTGCTTGTTGCAGATGGGAGGCGTGTTCAACTGACAGTGAACTACCAGAAACTCCCAGGAACCGCAGGAGTGCAGCTGCAGCTCGGCCGCCCCGCCCACCTGGCAGGCACCAGGCCAACCCAAGTCAAACAGCAGCAGCGGCAGCTGCAGCAGCGGCAGTAGCAGAAGCCACAACCAGACCTGCTCATAGCAGTACACTAGTCAGTAGATACGCCGCTGCTGCTGCCGCTGCTGATGAGATCAGCAGCAAACCATCAACCACCAGCTCCTCAGGCCTGGACAATGTTGATGCTCAGAATGGTGATAACATCAACTCCGTGGGGCCCTTGCACCCAGCTGTTGGCGATAGCAGGCCCCACCCGCCAACCCCAGTGACGAGGCCCCCTATGCTTGGCTCCACTCCAGTCCACACAGTGTCGCGGTACAGTTACCTGTCATCTGATGGTGTGTGGATGGCCAGGCATGATGGGTTGCTGAACCTGGGTATCATCATCTTGGTGGCAACAAACTTCAGGTGAGGTCGGGACCTGGAGACAAAGCAGACACACACCTCTCATCTGCAATGCAGGGGGCAGGCAGCACCCCTGCAATAGTAATGAGCGCTATTAGTACATCCATAATCAAAGCTACCGGTGTTAACAAGCACATAGCTGCTTTAGGTGACATGGGTGCATAGGGCCCTGGCAGGATGCGCAGTGCATGCTGCACGTTTACATGGTGGTGGCTCAGTGGGCAGAAAGCCAGCGTCTGCTGCCAATTGCTGGCACTGGCCTGTCTTGGCTTGATGCAGCTGCCAGCAAAGGCCAGTATGTAGCATCCGCTTGATTAGGTTACACACATATTGAACGATCCTGGTAGCTGCCCTCAGTGTCTGTGATGTTGTGTCGCATGTGATCCCAACAGGGGGGACTTAGCTAGTAGCATGTTTGCAGTACTGGGCAGTTTCACGTTTTAAAGATGTCCATCAGGATATGTACTTGTTTAGCTTGTGATACTCTACAAATATGCCCCAAAGACTAGTATCCTCCCCTACTGGCCAGCCATTTCAAGCTGTTGTGCTGATCTGCTTGGAGTCACTTGTCCCTGCATCAACTTCAATGACAAAGACTGTTCTACTGATGCGTCCAAGGTCCATGGCCCCGTGGTTTACATACCGTCTGCCCCTGTTGCTCACAGGTTGATCCTGGAGAACCTGCTGAAGTATGGTGTGCGGCTCAACTTCATCAGTTACGTGAGCCGCAGCTTGTCTGGCAAAGGCAACTTGCCCCTGGTGCTGGCGTTCCCGGCTCTGCTGCTGTTCAGCCTGGTGGGGTTGTGCATTGAGAAGCTGGGAGTGTACTGCTTGAGGGTGGAACAGCAGGTACGTGTGTGGTGTGTGTGTGTGTGGGGGGGGGGGGGGCGAAAGAACAATTGTGTGTGGTTGTGTGTGTGGGGGGGAGAACAGCTGGGCAGGATAGCAGTGGCCACATGGTCCTGTGAGACATGTGTGCTGTATCTTCCAAGCTTTGTTGCAGGCAGCTTGCGGCTGAAGCACACATGCGTATACCCAGCTTCCTGAAGGGCCATCCTTCTAGGAGGGTATAGCTAACTTGCTTGGCTGACTGGCTGTATGGGCCACTTGCTTTCATGCCACGGTCTATGCCATCACATCCCGTTTTGCCCTCATGTGTACGATCGTGCTTTCGTACTACATTGTTGCTGGCTGGCTGTTGCTGGATGTTAACATGGTGTACAACCCCAGCACAAGCTTGCACTAGAGACTGCAGTTGCTATGATTACAAGATGTACATTGCACACCAGTCGCATGCATGCAGGCCTCTGTCTCGCGCATGCCGAATTCTGCGTTTGGTGTCGTGCTTGTTTGATTTGCTGCAGTACGGAGATGCGTCTGTGAAAAAGTCAGATGGGGACAGAGATACTTCCATACATGATCGCCAGGCGCCAGTCAGGCGGACGGAGGTTGTCATGTTTCTGCTGAATGTGGTAAACACCAGTGCAGCACTCTTGCTGCCATGCTGTGTGATACATTGGACACAGGTCAGTGTGTATGCAGTTTTGGCAGTCTTACATCAGCTGCTATATGGCTGCATACATGTGATGAGGCATTGGGTACCAGGGAAGCCGCATTGTCAGATTGAATGTTTGTGGACAGTTGTCCACAGACATCTGGGATCGCAAGGATTAATAAGCACAGTCCCACTGGCACACTGACGGAGGTTATATAGCAGGAGGCCAGGTGTTTGTTGCCCATGAGTGGTGCCCTTTTGGTTACAGCCAGAGCTTGCAACCAGGCGATGATCAGAATCCTGCCTGGCCATAGTGTAACATGTGTATATTGTGGTTTCACGTACCATGGGTATAGACTTCCATGTAACTGATGCCTGACAATGCACGAGTGTTCTGTGCCTCTCCCCTGCTGGGTGTTGGCTGTGCTTGACTGTCCCTAAGTCGGCACCCAGCAGCAAGCATATACAGCCAGCACCTGCACCTTGCTTTCATGCTTACAGGCCGCTGCTGCCCCCGGCTTTCTGCTGACCCTGTGCACCCTAGTGGTGTGGATGAAGCTTGTGAGCTATGCTCACTGTCATCATGACCTGAGGGCAGCTCACAGAGCACAACTGCTGCGACCGGGTGAGAGAGGGGCCCCTCACAGCAACTCAGACTGGGCCAGGCTGAGGTACCCTGAGAACCTCACAGTGGGCAATATGTTGTACTTCCTGGCAGCACCAACACTCACCTATCAGGTACGGGTGTGCTGTGGGAGATCTGCTGAGTCAGCGACAGTTGCAGCCACCAGACCCCACAGCCCATGGGCCTGTCGTATCTTTGTATTGAGCACAAACTGCTGCCTGCAGTGCCCGTCACTGCGCTTCAACATGCATTGCATTCTTGACACTGCTGCTTACCGGCACAAGTTCACATGCAACTTTAGCGGCCTATCATGTGTGGTTTGCCCAGCAGCGGTGATGAATGACTTTTGCATATCATTTTAGCTGTGTGTGCACCTGCTGCAGGTGAATTACCCCAGATCACCACGCATTCGCAAACGCTGGCTTTTGAGGAGGGTGGTGGAGCTGGCTTGCTTCTCAGGCTTGGTGAGTCACACACAGCTCACCAACGGTTAGCTGGGCTGAGCGAAGTGATACACATGCATGATACACAGATACAAACTGCATTGTACTGCAGGATGCTTGCAAGGTAGCAAGAACAACATGTAGAGTTAGAGACTGGTCCACACACAGTCACACAGTTTGTGTCCAGCCACTGCGGCTTGCATTACATAACATCGCTGTTGCTGCTGCTGCTGTGTCAAGTCTCTTAGGGTGATGCATTGTAGCAGATTGCTATCGGTGTTGCTCTTGTGCATGTGGCATCAATGCATATGTTGGCAGATGTTGGGCGAGTTTTGGCTTTCAACTTACGGCAACGCACCCCACCCCTAGCACTTCAACAGCATGCATGCCAGCTTGTTGGGTCCCCCAGCTCATTGCTTGTTTGCCTGCTGTCTGCAGCTGCTGTTCATGGTGAACCAGTATCTTGAGCCTGCAGTGGCCAATGCTGTGCTGCCGCTCAGTGAAAGTGACTGGGTGCGAGTGCTGGAGAGGGTCCTGAAGTTGGCGCTACCCATGCTGTACTGCTGGCTGTGCATATTCTACTGCTTGTTCCATCTGTTCCTGAATATAACAGCAGAGGTAAAAGGATGAGCTGTGATTCGTGGACTCTCACTGGTCTCGACGATCACAGAAATGCTGTTACAGCACCTTGTTGCAAGTTCCTGCTGTCAGATGGCAATGTCTTGGCTGAAGTATATGGTCGCTAGTGTTCATGTTGTGTATGCTGGAATGAATATGGTCAGCTTGTGTTATGAGACTCGTATGAACATGCTCAACATGTTGATAGGGAAAATCGTGTGGTTACAATCACACTACTACAAACTCGCAACATTAGAGTCTTGATATATGCCAGCGTGCAGGTGCTAGTGCCTGCACACGGCTGAACACGAGCCAGGCGCACATATAGGGGGTGATGGTGGCTGCCCCGTGACCCCCCCTTCCACCCACCGCAACGACATCCTGTCTGATTGCCCTGAAGCTCAACACCCCTCCCACCCCCCCTCCGCCTGCTCTCAGTACTTGCTCACACAAACCTATTGCGCTGCTGTTTCCCGCTTGTGTTGCAGTTGACACGGTTTGGTGATCGTGAGTTCTACAAGGACTGGTGGAACGCAGCCACTATTGGTGATTACTGGAAGACTTGGAATATGCCCGTGCACAAATGGTGAGTACGCTGCTGAGCAGTGTCAATGGCACCTGAGGTGTTCTGACCCTCACACCTTGGCTGCACGCTGGCTCACTCACACTGCCACACCATGGCAGGCAGCAGTGTCATGCCTTGGTGCTCACATAATGGCGTTATGCAAGTGCAGACTCGTGTGGTGACAATGTATGATCACGCAATGTGCTCAACAGCTTAACAAAGATAAAATTGTGAAGAAGAGACTTCACAATTTTGTGAACATCAAACGAGCGTGATTCAGGCAGAAGTATGCGTGCTGGTGAACAGCTTGAATGGTGTTTGACCCCGCAGGCTCCTGCGCACCATATACTTCCCAGCCATGCGTGCTGGTTTGGGGCGCTACAGGTCCCTGGTGCTGGTGTTCTTTGTGAGTGCGGTGGCACATGAGGTGGCGGTGGGTGTGCCCCTACACATGGTCAAGTTCTGGTCCTTTGCCGGCATCATGCTGCAGGTCAGGAGCTCCTTGCCACTGGCATAGCATTCGTTGTGCCAGAGCATCTTGCATATTGCATTCGCTCAGTCACTTTACTTGCATGCCATTGTCTGCATTGAATGCGTGCTTGTTGACTAGTGTAAGACTCACACGCACTCAGGGGTCCATGTCCGAGTCACAAGCGGTGCTGTGCTTTGTTGAAGCTGCTGCAGATGGACACAGCTGTGACTCTGTACTGCATCAGCCATCAATGTGGCAGTAGAGGCTTGCTGACGTGCCAGCATCCTGCAGTAACCTCAAGCAGCAGCAAGCCAGGCAGCAGGTGTGCTTGGATCTTCTGCAAACCAGCCTTTGTTGGTGCCTGTCACTGTAGGTCAGTGTCTGCTGTGAGTAAGCCAAACCTGCTTGTTCTGCTGTGCTGCCTGCCCCGATCGCTGTTGCTGTGCGACAGGTGCCGCTAATCAGCCTAACGGAGAATCTCCGCAAGCGATTGAAGAGCGAAACTTGGGGAAATTACATCTTCTGGGTTACCTTCTGCATGGTGGGGCAGCCGGTGTCACTGTTGATGTACTACCATGACTACGTGTTTGCTAATCATGAACACGGCAGGGCACCGTTGACAGCTGTAGCTGCCAGCAGACGTCATGTGTGTGCTGGACCAGACTCTTGATGTCCAACGTATCTTGTCCATAATACAAACAGTCTGATACCTTTCAAAACGCCTCCATGATCAAACAAGTCGGTTTTTTGCAATATCCTGATTGGTCAGTTGTCTGCAATCCCTTTGAATGCCCAATTGAACCAGCTCGATTGCATTCCTTATGTAACAATCCAGTCCCACAGCACGAGCACCAGGTTCATCTCAGAGGCTATGAACAAGCCATGACGACGGTAGCCGACAGACAGATATAGCCACACAGGCTGACAGCTGCGCATCGTTCGTGATATCATAGATCCCTTGGTGGCAGCAGCACCAGCATCGAGTCCCCGGTCCCCTCTTACAAAACGTGCATAATCTTGCTGTGGGCCCCTGCAGCTGTGATAAGTGTTATGCTTCCTGAGGCACCTGTTGTTAGTGTGGTGATCCAGCCCAGTGCTGTGTCCTGATGACTAATATTGCCCTAGCAATATCATACTACTTGCTGCATGAGTTTCTCGTGCATGTTGTCACCAGCCTGGACGTTGAACGTTGTGGTTGACCACCAGCTCAGCAGGTGCAAGGTGCATGTGCCAACGGAGTGCATTGCAGCAAACAGGGGGAATGTAGCACAGATGACAAGCTCTCCATGCGACAGCATGTAGCCCTGCATGACATTATCTGATTCCCACGACCTGTGCAACAAAATGCTAATCCATTATTTCAAACATCAGCTGACGTTGTTGCCACAGCAGTACACATGCTGACAATCAGAGTGGTAGATACGCCAGGTGTCCAGGCGAACCAAGTGCAAGCAGGTGCAAGGACCGAACACCTTTCGCAGCAAGCGTCTCGTGCATTGGTGATACAGCAAAGAGCTTATGGAACCCTCGCTGTCTCTCCTGCAGCCATACTCCTGCTGCACAGCTGCTGATGCTGCGCGACGGCAACTAAGACTGACCAGGCCACTTCCTTGGTGAATCACTCAACCACGAAGAGAAGGCCTGCTGTCCCTAATACCAACGTCCACTGAAGCACGGCACACAGGTCATGCTGCACAGTATCAACTAAACCAGACTTGTTAGGTGTTCTGTGGAAGCAATTGCGCCGTGACTTGCCAACATGCACAAAGGATTCAACTGACAACATTAAGGTAAGCAGGGCACCTGCGTCCCGTCGCAGACAACCAGGCGGTACTCTTCACCGCGGAAGCAAGATCGCGTCCTGCTCGAAGGCAAGCCATTGCGCCTTGATTATGTCTAAGCCAGCATATGCCTCTGTTGCGCTGAGCAACTGCCAGCTGGTCTGACCAGCCACTGTGGCTGCTTTCTTTCTTGAGGTCTGTGGAGGGTTTAGGCCAAGTTTGTGCTGAGCAAAGAGGATCGCCCAAGTCGGTTTCGCTCTCTTTCAGCAAGTGCTGCGCCCCGCAAGCACCATCAGATCAGGTCCGCATTTGTAGCCAGCTGCACCTGGTAGCCCTTCGCCGGCAGCCATCCTTACGTCTTTTGCTCCTTTTCGTAGACAGTATGGCAGACAGCGGGCGTGGCGGCTTCGGCCGTGGATTTGGAGGTCGTGGAGACCGTGGCCGTGGTGACAGGGGCAGGGGCAGAGGTCGCGGAGGCCGCAGGGGCAGGAAGGATGAGGAGGAGAAATGGGTGCCATGCACAAAGCTTGGCCGCCTGGTGCAGCAGGTAAGTGTGTAGTACGATGGCTTGATTGTGTGTTAGCTCCAAGCCGCACTTATAGCTCTCTAGAGCGACCAGGGGGGCCGCTTGCTGATGGCTACTGCTGTATATGCAGTCCTAAGAGCATTTAGCAGCCGTATCCTGTTATATCTGTCGCTGCAGGGCAAGATCAAGTCACTAGAGCAGATCTACCTGTTCTCCATGCCAGTCAAGGAGTACCAGATTGTTGAGTACTTCCTAGGCAGCGCACTGAAGGACGAGGTCATGAAGATCATGCCAGTGCAGAAGCAGACACGTGCCGGTCAGCGCACACGGTTCAAGGTGCGAGATTTGGAGGATCTGGCGAGTCTGCAGAAAGCTACCTTCCAGCAGTCGAGAAGTGCGCACCATGCATCGCAGCAGCAGAGGTGTCCAGCAGCAGCGCAGGTGTCCAGTCGGCAGCAGCGCAGCATGCAGCAGACAGCATGTCCTGGAGCAGTCTGCTGGGACAAGGTGCTCTAGCGACAAGCGCGCTCACTTCAAAGCAGCTGCCCAGCGGTGCAGGATTGCAAGCAGCCTAGTTGCTTTGGTAGCAGTAGCGCAGCACTCAGTGATGCGTCAACCTTTGCACTTTGATGTGGCAACAGCGGTCAGCATCTGTGTCAGCTGCAGCAATGTGCCACAAGTTGCCCGCCATCTCGCAGTTGACGCAGCAGGGCCTCAAACTAACAGCAGTCCTCCATGCAGCAGCTGCTAACACAGTCGGCCAGTGCAGCAGCACTCGTGTTACCATGCGTAGCTGAACATACTGCCTGTTCCAGCTGGTTGCTGTTATGAACGGTACGGAACAACGTGCGTCGTTGATGCTGTCGAGCAGTGCCAGCGTTGGCTGGCTGAAAGTTTAGCATTTGACCGCGTGTCGGGCATCCCGCCCTCTGCAGGACAAACAACAGGCAGTAACGCTGTACCTGCTTCAGCAGCAGCAGCAGATGCCTGATTGTCGCCACCTGTGAGCCCCAGCCTCCTCTTACTACTCGATTTGATGCCTCCTGGCTGTCCTGCAGGCCTTCGTTGTGGTGGGTGACTCCAACAGCCACGTGGGTCTGGGTGTGAAGTGCGCAAAGGAGGTAAGGACCATGACAACAGCAGTCGGGCTGTAGTGCACTTACATACTCTAATGTGCCAGGTATAATGTTGGTCACGGTGGAGCAACGTAGCGCGCACCGCTGTGTTACCCCGGCCATTATGTCTGCACTTATCCATGTTGGAGCAGAGCGCTACTGTTGCTTGACCATGCTGCTGCGACCATCAACAGCAGATAGGCAACCAGATGTGTCAAGCTTGACCCTCAGCTGCAAGCTCCTGCACAGCAATAGAGGCCAGAACGGTTGACATAGGTGCAAAAGCACAGGATTCAGTGCCAGGGCTGAGGGGCGTTGATGTTGTCGTAGGACTTGGCAGAGCAGCAGCTGCGTCTGGCCCCTGCAGCAGCAGGACACCTGCATCGTGTCGACCGCCAGTCACGGCATGTCACCTGGAGATGTGCTGAGTGGCCACATGCGCCTGAGTGTGCAGATGTGTTAGCAGGCATGACATGTACTGCTCCACAGCGCACAATACTATCTAGTTGCATCGTATCAATCAACTCACCCTGGACTGCGGTGTGCTGTGACAGGTTGCCACCGCCATCCGTGGCGCCATCATCCTTGCCAAGATGAGTGTCATCCCCATCCGCCGTGGTTACTGGGGTAACAAGATTGGCAAAGTACACACTGTGCCCACCAAGGTCACCGGCAAGTGCGGTTCAGTCACAATCCGCCTCATCCCCGCACCTCGTGGTGCCGGTATTGTGGCTGCCCGCACCCCCAAGAAGGTGCTGCAGATGGCTGGTATTGAGGACTGCTACACAGCCTCCAGGGGTAGCCGCAAGACCCTGGGTAACTTCGTGAAGGCCACCTTCTATGCCCTCAGCCACACATATGGCTTCTTGTCACCAGACCTGTGGGCTGAGACCAAGTACATCAAGAGCCCTCTGCAGGAGTTCACAGACTTCTTGGCCAAGCCATTTGTTGGTGCAGCACCAAAGGCAGACTTTGAGGCTTCCTACTAAGCACCAGCTGGGTGCTGCCAGCAGCAGTAGCTGTTGGTGTGTGCAGTAGCTTTAGCTGTGTTGCCAAGTTGCCTAGCAGTATGTAACACATGGCATGGTTTGCCTTCATACTGTCGACGGTGAAGGCTTATGTATACAATCGGTTTTGTGCCTGACCTCCCACTGTGGAGCATCAACTTCGAGTGGTCCAACCGAAATGATTCTTGCAGACAACAGCAGCAGCTTTTGACGACAGTGGATTGTCCAAGCCTTGAACCAAGGCCAGTCAACAATCAACGTTGACTAAATTGAAGGTCATGTGGGTCAAAGCAGGTTCCAAGAGGTCAGCACAAGCCCCTTAGCACCGAGGACATGACCATGGGTGGTTGGGTGGCTGGCTTTTGGAAAACAGTCATCCATCTACCCATGGTTGTCCTGGTAGTACTACAGAAGGCTGCCGCAGTACCGCTTACTAGGCTAGTACTGCCTTTGACTTATGCGTGTTTCCAATATTCACAAAGCCCTACTTTCACAAAGCCCTATGAAGTTTTTACTTCTGTTACTGCCTTGTCCTTCTTCTACATGCAGAACATTCAAAGCAAGTATGCCATACAACAGTGCTTTGATCAAGCAAACTTATGTGCTGCCACAACAGACCTCTGTCTCCGGTGTGTTGGTTGCAGTAGTCACTGTTATTTTTGTGGGGTAGCCTCCGTGACACCGGGAGACATCAAAGGGCAACGATAAGGAGCACCCGGTGTCCGTCGTGGTCTATACCGTCCGACACCGTCTCCCGACCGCCAAGAACCCTTTCACAGACCATCATGGCATGTCCGACAGAGTCTGTGCTGGATAACCCACATTTCCGCACCCGCTGTCTATGTCCACCAAGTATCAAGAAGTTTGTACTACTGTTATTTCCAACCCTTGCGCTGCCAGAAGCCGGGCTTCCTCAGCGGGGCGCTTCCGCAGACGTCTGCGGAGGTCGGCTCTTTCACTCAGGGGGGTCATTGTTTCCCGACGCACACTGGCCGGAGTCTGTGTGGCCCAAAATTGTCACTCCCCCGAGCAGGGTACACAATCCCGAGCAACACAAATCAGGCTGCAGGGTCGTCGCGATCGCGATACATTCGTGATACGTTGCAGACTTTTGAATCCGCTGGCGCCCCACCTGCTGGGCTGAGCTCACAGTCTCTTGCTGGACCTTGAGTTATGTCATGTGATTCCTTTTCTCTTATGCTGCTGATTCCATCGTTGACCCGCCCCCCCCCCCCCGCCATGTCAGTTGTATGTAAAAGTGAGTGAGCCAATGCAACAAGATAGATGCGCTGGTATGTACACCGACCACCGCGCCAGACCGCCATCGCGTACCAGTAGCGGCCGGGTTCGTTCTCTGAGTGTCCGGACCTTCCCGCTGTATGGCTGGCCACGGTGCTTTCAGGCTACACTTTCCCCTGCAGGTCTATGAAGTTTCTGCGGTTCCCAAGGGATCCCGCCCCCCCCCCCCCGGGGCGCAGGCAACGCAATGCTTCCTCCCAACTTGACACAACTTTGGCACAAAGCTTCACACGGACTGACTGCATTGCAGTAGTGCCTTTGAAACGCCAATACACCTTCGTGCCAGCGCATCTATTTTGCATTGGCTCAGTCACTTTTAAACCTTCGACGTAAAGGACATCCACAACCTATTGATCGCCAGTTGCTTGGAAACCAACCGTCACATGGCAGCATGAGAAAGCATCACTGTCACCCGGTGGTGCAAACACCCCACAACACACAATTGACAACCAAACGAGCTACAGCAGACAACCCCGGCAATTACGCGCTCTGGTGCCTGATGGTACACGGCACAGAACCTCCAGCCATGCAGCTGAACACGACCATATAGCACGGTCTACACAGAAACACTTGCACTTTGCCATGGCACCTAATGTTTGCACAGCCATGCTACAACATATCTCATGAAGAACCAATTGGAACCCATGCCACCAGACACGCAGCTGCAGCTGACAGCTCCCACGGCAGTCCTCACTGTATAGGCAACGCTGGAGATTGCCTGAGTAACCGCTCCACCTGCATACACAAGCGCATGCCATCTGGTCATGTCACAACAACTTGGTCAGACAGTGTGTAGCAGCAAACGGTACAGACGTGTGCGAGCGCAACTGAATCCGGGCGATGATGCAGGTGTGCATTACGAGGGTTGCTGGAGTATCCTTGAGCCATAGGATTGCAATTTATTGTTGACTGATAAATGTTACTCAAGTGCAACTCATTGACTCCGATTTCGGTGTATCAGCGCTTACGGAGGCCAGCATGCCCAGACCCCTGAGCAACAGCAGCAGCTGTGGCCCCAACAGATCCCACAGCCTTCCCCTCTGCTAATAACAGTGTTCACCTCATCCTGTGCTTCCGCCTGCAGTTGCCACTCCTCTCTTATCGACTCCAACTCAGAGAGCTTATCAAGCTCTAGTCCCAAGCCTTCTAGCTCGGCAGCAGGAACCTGCATGACACAATGAGATCATATGTCAGAGAGTGATCTTGGCAGGCAAGAAGCAAAACTGGGCCTCACTTTGGATAGCTGCAATGCGTGGGACTCGCCGTCAATCCCAGGTGCTTGATGCACTTCACGCATATGTGTTCACAAACACCGGTGGTATAAGTTTGGAGCAGTCGGGGTGTGAGTTTAGAGCGGTCACGCACTTGAATACAAGTGAATGTAGGGTTAGCAGCAGGGCTTGCAGGCAGCAACCAACCCTGAGGTCAGCTTGCTCTGCTGACGTCACTGCCTCCCGACTTGCTGCGGAGCAGAGATAGCCTGCGGATGCAATCGTAGAAAACTGCAGCACAAGCACCAATCTTAACAGCTTAGCAGCAAGCATCTATACAGCTGCTGTGGCTGGGTGTTACCCTCTACAAGTTGTCACCCAACCAGGCATGCATCATGGGAGGCACAAACACGTTGCTTAAGCCACAAGTTGCCTTTTTGTCAAGTAGTTGATGAACAGCTACGTACAGGCGCCGGCTCACCTGCATGTCCATTTCCACCTCAATTTCAATCATGTTCATCACACGCGCATAGCCATCCAGCAACTCCAGCCGTTTGGACAGCCGCTGTTCTATGCCGGCAACAGCAGTTGCTACCCGGCCCATGCGGGCTTGATAGGATGCTGCGGTGCCATCGACGGCCTGCATCTTTTGCTGCAACTGCCACAGCCGGGCAAGCGTGCGCACATCATCCGATGCCTCCTGCAGCATGAGAGACGGTATTAAGATGAATGACAGCGCACCCTGGAGCGACCGCCATAGTGTCAAGCTGAACACAACAGTGCAAACCCATGAACATGTCTGTGCACATCTCAGCCACAGGCTATGACCATTACTCCATACGCTCCACATATGAATTACCAGTGTCGCTCAATACTAAGCTCAGCTGGGATAAGACAACTGTGACAGCTACAGCAGCATAAACCATCATCAATATGCCAGGCACCAACTATGCTGCTCAGTGACCGAAGGCTGGATCGTACAGGCATGTTCATAGGTGCACTCCGTTGGGTAGTAATGGAGTTGACCACCCAGGTGCCCCACACAAACCCAACAAAGCAGATGGTTACACAGCCCACCAACCTGCATTGTTGTCTGCACTTTCTTGTTCAGGCCCGCATGCTGTGCCAACAGTTGCTGCCTGATGCTTTCCAGCTTCACGGCATTGGTTGGCAGCTGCTTCAGCCTGGGCAGTAACAAGGTGTTGCCAGCCACTGCGCTGCCAACTGCAGCTGCTAGGCCACCTGCAAGGAACAGCAGCAGACAACAACGGCTCAAGGCTGCTGGAGAGGCTGTGAGACACTTAACAAAACTGTCACAACGCTCCCATGGGGCATGACTGTCTCTACAGAAGAACTTTATTGCATACCAGAAGCCGCCACTGGAGGCCTGTGCCCTCTCTGTGAGCAGTAATTAGAACATCTGCCACGTAAACACACAATAATAACCACTATTTGTCCCATATTCAAATCAAGAGCCCACGTACATTTAGGGCACGCTGACATTGTGCCGCCATATCTTTTCCTGTTAGTCTGCTGCAAGTGTGCCACGCCTTACAGGTCACTGCTTTACTGACACCAGTGTGAAGGCTTCAACTGTACTATGTGTGTCATGTGAGGCTGGGAGAGCTGTCAGCGCAACATGCTGGTCATGCAGGGTCGTTTCAAACATTCATCAGCAATATACAAGTGACGGCCTTGCATATGCCATCCATCGTTGTGGAAGCTTAGTCGCTATTGCCTCTCTTGAACCCCTGCACCTGCTGTCGCTGTGTTGCTGTTTGTGCACAGAGTTGGAGGCTAGCGATTGTACGCCTTCGCATTTTTTGTGAGCCAGGCTGAAAGAGGTAGCGCTGAAGTGACAACTGCCTTGCTGTGCCTCTGCGCAGTAACACAACCAATACACAACAACAGAATACACAGCAGCAGCCCACCCCCCAGGCCACACCTGTTATGAGCATTGGTAACACGGGGTCCACCAACCCTGACGCTGCATCAGCACTGGCCAGCATCACTGCTGCAGGCAGAACCCAGCCTGGTGCTGCTGACTGGCTACCAGCTGGTGGCGGTCGCAGCAGCTGCAGCTCGGCACCCGTTTTATGATTGCTAATCAACATTGGCTCGCCGGGCTGCGTCCCAGGGGGGTTCGTACTGAGCACAAGCCTCCTGAGCTTGTTGCTGCCTTTGTTTGGTGCACACACAACCGTAACCCGTTCACCAAGCTGTGCAGGAACATCTGCTGTTGCCGTCCCTACTCGAAATGTTCTGGCAGTGCCGTCCGGCGCTTGCACTACAAGCTCATGCACTGCTGCTACTGCTGGCCGCCGCCACAAGCCCACAAGGCGCGCAGCTGATAAGAGCAGGTTGCTGGACAGCTGCAGCGCTTCTGAGCTGCAGCTGGTGACTGTCCCGGAGTGCAGCTCAAACTCATACCGGGAATTTGAGTCTGACACGACCTTGCATCCCTCGTGTGGCTGCGCTAATGCTAAGGGCCGCTGCGGTGGTAGAGGGGAGTTCACAACGTGCCCAAAAGACACCTGCACAGCGACAGCAGAACCAGGGGGCGAAGCAATGTAACTGCAGGACAGAACCCCCACCATGTTCCAGTGGAAGCATCGACCCACCCAGCTGCGGCCAAGCAATACACATGTCACAGCATTCAGTCTGCTATAGACTACAGCACTGGCAATGCACAGAACAGTAGTGCAGGACCCCGGCAATCTCTGTCGCTCCATACTGCAGCTGCTGGCAGTGCATGACTAATGACAAGCTACATATGCATGTACAGGAGGTTCATCATTGCAGGCATTCAGTTCGTGGCAATTCTGCCAAGGCAGTAGCGCTGACGTTAGCACGTCAACTGCATGGGCTACCTTCAGCTGCTGCTTACCTCTTCAGAGCCCTGCATGCCATGACTTCTGATGCTGCTGACTGCTGAGAGTGCGTCAGATACACGCAATTGCTGACATAAGCCCTTGATGAGCGTTTGAGTGTGTTGCACGGTTGCTGCTGGCCACGGTGACAGATCCGCTAAGCTGCTGCGTGCCTGGGCTGTCTTCTTGCCCAAGCACAACTGCTGATAAATGGACAGAGCCAGAGCTGTGTTGCCTGCCTGCAAGCTGCGCTCTAACAACAGCTCTGCGTCAGCTGCGCTCAAAGCTCCTAGTTGCTGTTGTCTATCTGCTTGCCGTAAATACAGATCCAAGGCTTCTATGGCTGAGCTTGCTGCCAAGATCTGCCTCAGCAAGCTGGCATCTGCTTCAACCAAACTGCTTAGGGACTCTGCAGGCTTGTCTGCAGTGAAACCGGCTGTAGCCTGCTGCTTGGTTTGTGCCTCGTTCCGAGCTGCACCAGAAGCCGCCGATGTCTGCAGTGCACCATATAGTTGCGTGTTGGCAATACCAAACCGCCTGCATCACTTGGCATCTGCACATGGTTGATCTCAGCCCGCATACCTGGACTGCGGGCCTGCCATCTACGTAAACCTGATTTCTGCGTCCAACTGTGCCTAGAGTGCCGGCCTGAGCAGGTTTGCATCTGACTATCGTTCCCGTTTGTTGCTGGTGCCAGCCTAAGCAGCAATGCCGTGTAGCTGCTAGCATGATAGATACAACTAGTTTCTGAGCGTTCTTAAGGAAAACCTTAGCCACGGCCCGCTGCACTGCGATGCCTGTACAGGGTGGAAGTACCCACCAGGTACAAACGGTGCAGCTGCGCTCTAAGAAAGTTGTTACGTGAGATGCATTTACCTTGCCTACGAACTTGAGTGCGCAATACGTCGCAGCTCATGCACCCAACCTCCTGTTACAATTCAAGCCAACGTAGCAGCTGGCGAGCACCGCATTCTCGCCGTATCTGCTGCAAAACACACAATAACCAAGCATGACGCAATGTTGTTCTTCAAGAGCAGCTATGGCAGGCTTTCTGCCCGTCTATGCCTGTTTGAGTGAAGGCAGGCTCTGACCAGCTTATTCTTACTAAGGCCAGTACGGAGATGAGTGCAAGTTGCACAAGGAGGACACCTTGTACTAGTTCAGGGCCCTTGCGAGGCACCACAGCCTATCATGCCCGTGTGAGCCTTGATCGTGAGCAGCTAGCAGTCTGAAGCACCACACATGGATTCCATGATACAGTAATGCATGATAGGACAGCTATTGCCAGCGCGTCTAACTTGTTGCATGCTCAGAAACTTTTACAGTAAGATGTGTAGTATCTGCCACAAAGAAGGGCAGGCTTGATCCGTTGAGGATGCTGTACCTCGCAACCCTGAAAGCTTGCACTTTGGGGTGCCCAGCACACTCTTGCCTGCGGTAGCAGTGCCACTGCAGTGCACTTTCCTGGCATGCTTGGGGCTGCCGCAGGTCCGGACTGATTTGACATGCAGTCTGTGTGTACGGGAGCAGAGTTTGGCATTGATTGACGCAAGTGATAGATGTCATGACAGCAATGGAGTGCAGCAGGTGTTTCTTGTAAAAGAGACTGAGCAAATGCAAACAGGATAGATGCGCTGGCAAGAGCTGTCGTGCCATGGGTCACAGGCCGGCACTTGGTATCTGTGTCACAAGGCAGAAAACAATGCAATATGGATTTACCCACTGCTAACGTATGGGAGGCCAGCAATTGTTGAGACAGCTTACTAAGCTAGTAGCAACATGTGTGCTGCCAGCATGCTATCTGTGTCCACCTGGAGAGCTTTCTACTGGCAGTTGGGTACCAGCCTGCCTCAGGTTGAGGAAGCATGGCCCACAGCTGCTTTCAGGTTGCTGCTTCCTGGCGACTGCAATTGCAACCCCGACAAACCAGCGCTTGGTCCAGTCTCAGGTTCATCATTCAATGCGGCATGGCTGGCTTTACCATGGCACCTGAGATCACTTGATTGATGACCGTCCTGATGACATGAACGATAGGGGCATAATGCATACTCATGCAAGGGGCTGTGCACGGTGCTGCTGTCAGCACTGCTTGCTGAGACCTGCCAACGGTCTATGTATAATGGTAAACTGCAGCAGGTCGTAGACATGCAGCAGCTGCCCTCTGCTGCAATGCCCTATAACATTTTAGCTGCCAGGACTCAAACCTGCTTTCCAGTTGCATGCAGACAGTTTGACAGAACTGCAAAGCGAAGACCAGCTGACATGGCAGTCCTGCTATGGGGCCTAGGGCTGGAGAAAGTGGCCCACTGCTTACCCGCCGGGCACAGGATAGCCTGCTGTGTTAGACCGCAATCAACACCGACATGCACGTTTTTGGGGAGGTGCGCTGCAAGGTTGCTTTATACATCATTGGTCTCTGCTTCCTGACACAAATTGGAGCCCCCTGGTGCTAGACGTATTTGTCTGTTGTCATGGCAAGCCCTCACTTGAATGCATAGACTTACAAAAAACAAAACCAGTCAGTCACTGACTCTAGGGTGTTTAGTCTCTCAGAGGCTGTCTAGCAACTACACTCTACAACATGTTTTGTACATGTCAAAACTGATATCATGCCAGTGTGCAGCCCCCCGCCCCCCGTCTGCCTGTGCAAGCCTCTGGATATCTCCTTAAGCTTTGTAATAGTAGTAACATCGTCCCACAGGCTTCATGGAACCACTGTCAAGGCGTCCTCTACGGAGCCTGGCAAAGTACTGCGTCTTGCACGCTGGTATCAAAGCACCCTGAAATACAAAGTTCCTTGCAATGCTTGCCGTTTTGCAACTCACGATCGCACGATAGTAGGAGCGAACCGAGTTAAACGGCGAAAGTTGGCAGGATGACACCACTCGTGTCGCAGGCGGTACAGCTTTCCAACGATGTCTCAGACTCCGACGCAGTGCGTGGCAAGCAGCCAGGCCTTGTGAGCAAGCAACACAAACCAACACGCAATGCTTGACATGGATGCTCAGCAGCTGGTAAATTTGCTTTATCTGTGCTGGGAGAGTTGAAGTGTCGCAGTACATGCGCGCCTCACGTTCGTCGCTATGATCTTAAATTGAAACAGATCATGGCCTCAAGACTTGGGGCAGACTCAAAGCGTAGCGTTGGCCACCTAACATGGTGTCTTACAACTGTGCTGGTCAGCTTGTTCCTGAGTAAGGCAACCAAGTCTGAGATCAGGAATGATGTGACATATTAGGCTGAATACAGCAAACTCGCCTTGTTGACGTTGCACAGGAATAGGCAGCGCTCAAGTGGTAGATGTGAATCAGAGTTATGTGTATGGGGCAGCTAGCAATGGTGAGCAGTCAGCACTAGCAGCTGCTGGTCACTGTAATCCTGGCCTGGTGTGCTTGTCAGACCCCACATGTGCATGGCTTATATGCTGGCCAATGCCCAGTTGCAGCAAAACATCCGTCCAGGGTGGTCCTCAGGATGGCTGCAGCAAACAACTGCAGCCGCGTGCATTGCCCACCAGAATCCGGCAATCGCAGACATGTGACCGCAGACATGTGACCGAGCAGTTTTTAATCGGTCAGGAAGGCATTAGTGTACTTGTGCCCTGCTCTGCAATGCAATTGCTGCGGAGCTGCTCATCTGCAGGGACAGGGTTGTCCTGGGTGGCAGGAACGACTGTGACACTCTATGCACAGCTTGTGGACTCAGCGGGCAACAATATCACCACCACCTGTGACGACAAATTCACAGCACTGTGCACAACAGACCCAGTTGCACCGGTGAATAAATCCTTTTGCATTGATGGTAGGCCCCTGTGGAGCCCGCTGGGACAGGGTCTGTATGAGATCCGTGTTTTGCCGGGCACCATATGGTAGGTGCCTTGCAGGCAGCCCTCTCGCCCCTTTGGGGACGAGAGCGGACGGTAGGGAATGTGAAGTCGACCCGACACACACATTACCCTCCCTCAACTTACGCTAGCGCTCCCTTCAAAGCGCTATGCGGAGCTCATTCATTCTGCAGGCAGCCCATATCAGCTGTCATGCTGAACCTGCAGCAACTGCATCTGACCCTTGGCATTTGACAAGCTGTGCAGCACTCTTGCAACTGATCAGTGGTGCAACAGCAGTGTCGTTGTAGTATTGTATCGAAGTCTCCTCAGTGCAGGTATGAGTTTGGTTTCGACCACTGACTCACCAGGACTTATGACTCGGCCTGACCACACTGGCACGTGTGCATGCAGGAGCGCAAACCGCACTAAGCCAGTCAGCAGTTTCAAATTCGTCTCAAAGGACATCAATGATTGGTTGCAGTAAGTGTTGGGGGGATAGAAGCAGATTGCAACACAATACATCCGCTGGGCTGCAGTGGGCTAAGCAGAGCTTGCCACAAGCATTGCTGGCATCGCGCATGCTGGAGTCATGTTGTGTTGGGCCATTGCCTCAATCCCAGCTCTTGGGCCATAGAAGGTGTGCTGAGCCAGCAGCTGACCCACCTGGCTCGACCTGTACAATCAGCCGTACTTGTTGTCTGCAGGGGAGACAACACTGTCCAGGTGCTTTATGACAATGTTGGCATAAAGGGAACCCCAGTAATGTAAGTTACTGGCTGACACCTTGTGTCTCCTGGTCTGCTCACTATGTCGAGAGGCCATAAGGGGCCAGCTGAGCCTTGTTAGTCTTCATGTTGGACTTCATGCCCCAACACAGCCAACACAGCAGGTGCCAACGCTTCAGCCATGACTCGATGTGCAGTGCTTCCTGGGCAAAATACTGAACCCTTCATGTCGATCACATCATATGCACGCACTCTGAAGTATGGCATGACACGCACCAACCTGCGCTTGCTTACCGGTGTGTTGTGTTCTTTCCCGGTGCTCCTACAACCTACAGGCCAGTCCTACAACCAGAGCCATACGTAAACACATACCTCTCATACGCAACCATCACCAAATATACCTTGGCTGCGTCAATGGCACAGCAGTACGGTACAGAAGTAGGGTACATTTGGCGCCTGGTTGACCGGTTTGACAACCTTGTACGGACACCAGATCTGTTGCAGAACCTCACGGTAATGACGTGGGGCTTAGCTGTATTGGGTTGAGTGTACGTGCTCCACCGCGCTTGCTTGCAGGCTTGGCAGCAGGCTGCCCGCTCTCCAAAGCACAGTGGTACAAACTTGTCTGCCGCTGTTGTGAGGTGCATGCCTGATGTCTGGTCTGCACACCATGCTGAACAGCATCCCTGTGGTGAACAGCCTGCTGTGTTGTGATATTGCCTTACACTTCAAGCAGCAACCTTGGATCCAATCTGCGCTGGGATACCAATCTCTTGAAGCCCACTGGTGGTGCAGAACCAGCATAGCGTGGGGTCCCAGGGCGAAGCTGGATTATGGGTGTTTAATTGGAACAGATGGCTTGTTGACATGCGGCACTGCTACCTGCAGTTGCTTCTTGCGCCTGCTGATCATTCATTCACAATACAGCTGTGATGCAGGTTGTGATCTTAGACGGCCCAGCAGCTGACGTTTCGCCCCTGGAGCTCCAGTGGCAATCAGAATTCAGCCGGCCATACATCCAGCTGATGGCATACAAGGCAACCAAAGCTGGCGTGTACACATATACGGTGTTGTATACCAACCCGTATGGTGGACTGGAGCAGCTGAACATGGGGAATGCAATGTGAGTCTGTCCATCAGGCCTGTGAAGCACAATGGGTGTCCAGCCTCCATAGCCTTGAACCAACCATGCCACGATTGTGTTGGAGCGCTTTACACCTCAAGTGTGTTGCTTGCTTGATGTTGCTATTGTCAGCCACGATGCATGTACTGTTTGCCACCCTGCTGGTAACCATGCACCCTGGTACACCCACATGGACTGCTGCTTGTAGGCAGAAGAATGCCACCCTCGACATCCGGCCAGCCAGTGTCAGTGTGAACAACACTCAAGTGACTTCAGCAGGTGAGCTGGGCTATTTTGCCTGCTTGCATGGCTGACCACGCTGCTGTCTGCTTTGCTGACAGATCGTTATGTTTGCTGCCGGGTGGCTGACCCATGGTGGACTACTGCATGTTCAAGGTGTTGACTGCAACCTGCGGGTATGGGCCCAAGCAGATTGCAAAGCAATTGAGCCAGGAACTGCTTCGACTGTTCATTAAAGACAGGAACTGTTAGGACAGTATGACCTTTAGACGTTTTCAATGGTAATTCTACTCCAAACCTGTCAAAGGTGGCACCCACGCTGTGTGGTTTACGCACCAAGCTCCCTTATGCTGAACTGCACAGTGCCCAAAGTGCAGGTTTGTGAGCTTGCATGTCGGCTGCATTGTCAGCAATATTCTAAAGTTGGTGATACGTGTTGCTTCCAGGGTCTATTGTCAGAGCAAATGAGAGCTTTGTCTACAGGCTCATAGCTCGTGATCAATTCAACAACTCAGCAGTTATCACAACCAGCTACAACATGACGAAGGCGCCCTTTTACACACCAGACCAGCAAGACATATCGCTGATACAGGCAAGGTGCAATCTAGTTTAGGGCCCGGCCTGTGCTTGTCTTGCCAGTGTAAAAATTTGATTTGATTTGCACCTAACAGCTGCAGTCACCTATGCCAGGCATGGATGTGTCCTGGAGGGGAGTTGTCATGCTTTCAAGCAGTGTGCCAAGACCCACCATGCACGGTGCAATCTGCTGAAGAGCATTCAGAGAACCTTCACAATGCATAGTGCTTGTGTAGTGCCACTGTAACACGCTGGTTGCAGCTGTTGCATGTTCAGTGCATGCATGTTGCTGTGTTTGTCAGCAGGTGACATCACAGCCGGTGAACTGTACATCGTGCCCCAACCCAACCGTGAGCATTGGATTTGACCAAAGCACATTGGGGGCAGTGACCATCTCACTGGTGTCTTCAGCAGCAGGTGTCTATCAGACCCAGGTGCTCTTGCAGGTACGACTGTTGCTGCAACTCAGGCTATACCACATCTGGCACTGGCCCGTGCACGCCACTTGTGCTTTTCCATCAGTGGAGCGATCTGCATGTAACACAAGCTGGCAGCAGAGCAGCTGGTTGCACACTGGCTTGGATGGCAGACCATGGCGTTGCTGATGACGGCCCAGCCTGGATCGGATCTTGTTTGGCAACATCTTGATCTGCCAACTGCCTACGTGGGCTACACTGTCAACAGCATTGTCACTCAGCCACCATGGGCTGGCCAGCCCAAGCTGTGTACTTGTGCTCTCCGGCTGCATGCAGGGTAGTCAAGTATTCCTGGGTAGTCATGAAGTCAAACCACAGGCCACGCCAGACATACAAAAGAGCAGTGCAAAATTGACAGCCCAGAGCATTGTGGCTGGCTCACGCCCACGTGTGACACTGAATGTGGTAGACGCGTTCAACAATGCTATCAACAGCACCAGCTACTTGCATGATGATGTGTTTGTGGCGGTGAAGGGTCCCAAACTGAATGCCAGCAAGATCCAGGTCTGTATTCTGAGCTGCCAGTGACTGGCTTTATAACATGTAGTGCAACTATCTCTCCACTTGAGCAGTGTTTCACACATGCTTTCCAAGTTTGCGGCTTCAGGACTGCAGAGGTCAGCCACTGCGGGCTGTTGACACTGTGGTGGGCATTGCATGCCAGAACAGTCTGGGCTAACATCGCAACCATGATCAGAAGCAGCAGCTGGCCGATTGCTTCATGCCCTGCTCTGCCCTGCCCTTTGCCTTGTTCACTTGGAATTGGTTGTCTCCTGTCATGGCAGAGCAGGCGGCGCCCCAGCTTGTGTAGCATTTGTATATTGCTTGATGGAGGGGGGTGCCATGTCAGCTGGTGTAGGTCCTCTATGCAACCCCTGATATGGTGGTGTTTCAGGACGTAAGATTGCTCTTAGCGATTCCCACTACATGTTGCACTCTGCTTTTTGTTGTGTGTCTCTAAGACAGTAAATGTATACAGTGTCATCTTGCACTAGTATGGCTCCACCCAGTTCTGAGGCTTGGAATGTTGCCACCCTCTGTTGATCCTGCTGCCCCCTGCCAGGTCTCCGGCAGCTTCTCCAGTGGACTGGTTCTCGACAGCAACTTCACCAGTGTAGCAGGCAGCTACTCACTTGCCCTGGGTGTTGGAGCGGCCATCACGGTAGGCTAAGGTGCCAGCACATGACAAAGATGTCAAGCAGTGCTGAGAGGCACGGCTGGGTCTGAGTTGCCCTAATAGCATCTGACTGGTCCGCCAGAGCAACTAATTGGCATGCTTCAGTACCACCATGCCCATAAAAGCATCGGTGGTGGTGATCTTACTTGAAAAATGCCCTCAACCAAAAAATGTCACGCACCCCTGCAGTCTTTCACAACAGACAGGTCGAGTTTTACTAGGGCAGATTCCATCCGGACGCACTGCACATGCTGGTGAGTTGGAAAGTTGAGGGAGGGTTTGCGGTCAGTGTGTTTGTGCTGTTGCCTGCAGGAGTATTCAAACTACACTGTGCTTCCTAATCCCACATCAAGTGGGTACTACAGCCAGGCTTCAGGGGTGGGACTAGGTGTAAATGCCACTGATGACAAGTACATTGTGACTTTGTCAGACAGTAACACCACCATCCCATATGCTTATGCCGGACTTGAATACACAATATGGGTCACAGGTTTTGATGATTTCAGCAACAAACAGGTCGGCGTAAATACCAGCTTTCGACTCCATCCAGGTGAGGAGTTGAGCAACTTCCAGCTGACTTGTGACGTAAAGCTGCATTCAGGATCCGTGTTGAGCTGGTGCAATGGGGTGTGTTAAACTGCCACCCCTGTGGTTGCGACATGGTCAGCTGCCGCTTTGGCTGCACTGTGCTTACCACAAGGTTCGTTGTTGTCCTGCCATGTTCTCAGTTCAAACACTATCTACAGGAGTGCCCACTGCTGCCTGCTATTGGCAATTGATTACAACAAGTGTCTAGCTGTCCCGCTAGCTACTATCCCGACAATGGCATACATGTCATGCCTGTTAGTGTGTCAAGCTCCTGAAGAGGCATTGCCAGGACTGGTGTCTGGTCCACTAGGGCATCAGAGTCATGGCATTACATGGCCACTGGCACATGATAACGCCTGACTTTGGCCTGCAAATCAGCGCTCTGCAGTTTGTGAGCAATTGGTTTTTGATAGTGTTGCTGTAGGGCCCCTTAGTATGTTTCACAGTCTTTCATCTATGCCACACAACTGTGCCCTGAACGCTTGCTCTGCAAACCTTTCGTTGGGCCACTGCACGCAGATTTCCAGGCTGCCTGTGACACTGTCAGCTTTGTGCCTGAGCTGTCCACTGGAACAACCCTGATACGGTACAGCATACAAAAGGCTGGGGTATACAACCTGACCATCTGCACAGCTGAATTGGTGAGCTACACGTGGACTCGCATCATATGGGTATGACTGCCAGATTTGAAGGCTATGTAGCTCATGCAGTAGCTTGTTCAGATGTTTGCACTAAGCACTGGCTCATGATTGGTGTGGGCGGTGGTAGGCCTTGTTCGGAGGTTTGACCTGTCACAGTATTCTTGTGCTGCTTGACATCAAGCTTGTTACCGCTGCAGGACTGCACTGTTTACAGTGGTCAATTGCTGGTTCTGCCGTACCCCATCGTAAGCAGTCTGCAATTGGGGATCCCAACAAGTACAGTGGCAGCAGGTACGTGGCAGCATACAGCCCAGTGATGCTCTACAGCTGCCGTAACTGCTGTTGGCTGTTGGCAGGAGGTGCCAGCAAAGCCTGTACTTTGTGCATTATTATCAGAGATATTCAACAGCACTCGAGCAGACTTTGCTTCTGTGGAAGGCTATTTTGCATGGTGAAGGAGGCTGTTAGATGCATGCCCACCTACATAATGCATTTTGACATGCAGGCACCTCATTACCGGTGGCGGGGAAACTGCGTGATCGCTATAATAACTTAATACAGCCAAAAGCAGTTTATCTGACAGCCACAGGTGGTCCCATGGACAGCACCACTGCTTTCTATCCCCAGAGCAATGCTCCCATCGGTGAATACAGGTCTGCAGCTTCTCTCTGGGTCCATGCATCCATAGGCAGATGTCCAGCTACAGTGATGTTTGATGCCATGTAGCCTCTGTGAGCACAAGTGCACATGGTGGTGAATGATGCTTGAATCCTATTCATAGTTCAGTGTGTATGCGTTAAGGACTCATGCACAGCTCTTGGCTTATGTCTGCTTTGGATTGGTGCCATCATGCTGCAGCAGCTTGAACTGCGCGGCTGTGAGGATCAAGTTCACAGATGAACTTAGTCGCTGTACATTCTCTGTACATGTGCCTGCAGATTCAACTTGAACCTGAATGCTGCCGGGCAGTACAAGGTGCGGCTGATAGCCCATGAATTCAGCAACTACACCTCAGATCCTTATGATGTGGTTGTCTTGCCAGTGCCTGCCGAAGCCAACAGCAGCTTCATGGCAGGTTAGTGCGGTTGATGTTCAGCAACTAGTGCACCATCAGGTTTTGTGAAATTAAATGGTGACGTTCATGCCAGTGCAGGTACAAATTGCCAGCTAACAGTGCCAGTGTATACAGCACCTGTGCCTTACAGGTGTGGGGCTCTGGTGTGACAGTCACAACAACAGAACAGGACCAGCCTGCCACAGCCCAACACATCCTCGCTGTTGAGGCCATTCTTCTGTTTCCTCATGTCCATCTTCTGTTAGGGCCGAACACTTGTGTTGCTGAGCATTCGATGGACGTGACGCTGAACCTCAGAGACGTGTACAACAATGTGGTCACACCGACTCTTCAAGATGCAAACCAGGTTGGCGTTGTGATCATTCCGGAGGGAAGGTATCAGGCTGGAGTCTCTATTCGCAGCAGCAAACTTGTCATCAGTTTCACGTGAGTGGCAAACACGAGGTGCCCCTGGGCACTTGTTCACAGCAAAGAGCAAATCTTCAGTGCATACTGGTATGACTGTGCGTATTACAACTGCAGGTACATGTTCAGCTGCATGACCTAGCCATGGGGCCTACTGCTTATTGCCTATCTTCAACAGAGATGAAATAATGTGCTGCCCAAGAGTCTCAGCAGCAGCTTGCCATGGACGCCAGTGTTGCCTCAGTTTGCCAGTGTTATGTGTAGGTTGATGTTCTGAACCATGCATGTGCTGTGCAGGTTTTACCAGGCTGGCACTTATGCTGTGTATGTTACTCTGGCATCAAAGATGGTCGCTTCTATGCCTTGGACGATGCTGGTCATGTCAAACCAGCCGGAGAGCCTGACTTGCGCCAACTTTGCGAATACTGTAGGTGACAAGGGTGGCAGGAAGCTATGTTTTGGGTTGGCGGGTATCAGTTTGCACTAAGACTCAACCTATTGCTGATTGTGGTCTCAAGCGTGTGATCGGTTCTGGACTTGTTGCAACAGCTCAACCCAGTCCACTACTACTGGAGCTCTGCCTCACACACTACTGAGTCTTGTCTATGACTTTTCACAGCAGTAGCCACCAGCTGAGCTGCCCTGCAACTGAACATATCAAACAGAATGGGACAGCAACAGGCTTATCTAACATACTGCCGTGTCTCTGTGCCGTAGTCGGCCAATGACGCCGCTGCAGCTACCTGTGGTGTACATGGGGTTGTCCATAAAGACTATTGCCTCTGTGATGAAGGATGGACAACCAACACTAGCAACTGGGTGAGCAACATCTTGCTGTTCAGAGACATGTATGCGACTCGCTGCATGATGCCTATCATAAGAATTGCCCGAAATGCAATTCTATTTCAGACCCCGTTGTCTGCACACCCTTCTTTGTTGGCTAGCTCACACCTTCGCTGCTGGGTGCTACACTGAGTGTTGCTGGGGCAATATTGTGTTGCGTGGTGGTTTTTCTGTGCCGCAGTTACCATGTCTCCAGATTAGGTGACTTACTTCTGACCCATTTTCTGCCGCGCAGGATCAGGGGGTCCATGTGTGGTGTAACAGCAGGTCTGTGCCCCAACAGACAGCTCATCAGGCGACCATGTACTGGGCAGTTGTTGTTTCGCTGACAGTGTCTGCACTGTTTGTGGCACTTGTGACCTTGCTCTGCATGAGAAGTGCACTCAACTATTGGTTGAGGAGACGCGGGAAGTTGTAGTGAGCTGAACGTGTGGTGGCTGTATGTTGCTTTCTGAACGTGCAAGCTAAAATAAAACAATCCTCGCTCTTCCATTGTTTGTGGTAAGCTAGTCCTAAGGCCACGCTGTAGGGCCACCCCGTATCGTCACAACCTTTGCATGAGCTGTATGTTGTGCAGTAGTGTGTGGCATGTGCTGTACTGGGTGTTCTGCAACAACTCAACAAAGGAGAGGCCAGCCCAGCTCTGAACGAAGGGCCTCTTGGTACATGGCTGCACAGCAACACATTTTTAGCGAGCAGTTGAACCGTTTGGTTGTTGTAACGTTGTTGACTGATCAATGTCAGTGAGGGCCGATGCAGCGCAGCACATATAGCATGTTTGTGTGCGACTGACCGCTTTTGGTATGACGGCATGCCACCAATCACAAATTCGACATGATTCATGTGTTGTGCAGCAATGCACCAGTGGTGATCAAATAACCCTACCAGCTGGATCTCAGCACTGCTGGAGTGTGCAGCAGTAGTGGTATGCAGGCTGACAAGCAAGCAATCAGCATGGCCATCTAGTTTTGCAGTTGCTCAGTCTTGTCGGAGGCTGTACCTGTTTATTATGGCTCTTTGGTCTGCGCTGATTTCGGTGCAATTTACAACAGCAGGTGCACGGTGTTTTTGCTGTCAATGCATTATTATCATTCGAAGCAGTCACACCTGTGCGTAATCGTTTGTTTGGCTGCTGCTGTTGTCCCGCCAAATTACATTCAGTGCAAGCTTCAAGTTTGACAGCTTGAAACCCATCCCATCAGACTTACATGTTGAGTCAGCAGCCCATAAGTCCGACTGGCACGTATGTACGATAGCCGAAGAAACAAGTTACAGGACTAGTCACAAAAATCTGGTGCATAGTTATTGAGTGCAAAATCAATGCCGTAATGTGATGTACCGTGATTCGACACCTCCTTCAGTCGGCATGATATGTATCATGTGTGCTCATGCAGCACTCTTAGTACTTTTTCCAGCATTTCCCTACCCTCACATCAACCCTTGCCTACTCACTTGCCATGCAGATTAGACCCGGGGTCAGACAGAAGTGTCAACATCACTCTCCTTCCTGGGTATGCCACCTAGCACCCTCGGTAAACTGCCTCCTTTTATTTGGGAGGCGCAAGTCACATCAACGGATCTCATGAACAAGCGACCCAAAGGTCGGAGCAGAAACACCGGCAACCTGGCAAGCCGGAGCTCGCTGTTCCCTCCTCAACCTCCTGAACCCCCTGGCGACTACTGTGCCAGTGTTTGAAGTTGCTACTGCTGGCGCTATCAAGTCGACCATTGCTGTTGCACACAATGACACCAGGGATGCCTTACCAACTGCCTGCTGCATGCTGGCCATGAGTAGAAAATTGCAGTGGGGAACACGCTGCAATTGCTTGGTGTTATCGGCCGCTTGTGGGCCGACTGTTGGCTCACGTCCTGAGCAGTCAGTTTGGTCTTCTTGTGCATGCCAGCAGCAGCAACCAGTGCCTGTACAGACTCTGTGCCATGTGCTCGTGGAATGTCCAGTGGCTGCAGTATTAGTATTTTGTGGGCAAGTGGCGCCAACTGGATGTCATGTATCGTGGCAGCGGGTGCTGTGGAGTTATCAGATAAGCTCACTGTTGAACTACGGCAACCGACCTACGGCCACTGTGGACCCCCCTGCGCTTGCTTCTTTTGGTGTTTAGATCGTGTGGTCCGGGTGATGCTGCACGTTGTCCGGTGGCTCGAGCTGCTGAGAGCATTCAGGGCCGTTTTGTAGCATTGCAGCATGTTGGGAACGGTTGGCAATTTTTGTTGGGAGGCGCAAGTTACATGGACATCTTTCATGAACGAAGACCCAAAGGCCGGAGCATTCATGAGATCCGTCCATGTAACTTGCGCCTTCCCACAAAAAAAGGTCGGAGCAGAAACACCGGCAACCTGGCAAACCGGAGCTCGCTGCGGGCACTAGAGGGACCCCACAGTGCTGCGGAATGTCTAGTAGCTTCAGAGGTGTGGGAGTGGTTTCTGAGCAAATGGCGCCAAATAGATACCACTTCAATAGTGGCAGCTGCTAATGTGCAGGTGTTGCTGTTAGATGAGCTTTCTGTAGAACTAGTGGCCAACGACCTACGGCCTTTTTTTTTTTTTTTTTGGGAGGCGCAAGTTACATGGACGGATCTCATGAACCAAGCGACCCAAAGATCGGAGCA